>VXBW01007109.1:931427-958138 GCA_013400375.1 Thinocorus orbignyianus
TTTTTTTTTTCTCAGTAACTTTTAAAATTCCACTGGAAGGATTTGGAAAATTAAGTAATCATGGGATGGGACTGTCAAGACATAGAGCTGAATGTCTCAATATAGCAATTGCTTTTCACAGTGTGATAGTTTCTGTGTTGCAAGGACTGATAGTCCAGAAGTCCATCCTGTTGTTTCTGTGGACATTTGTGTTTTTGATAGGTGCACAGTAAAAATACAGATTATAGATTTAGTGACTTGTAGGGGCTTAGGTATTCTGTTCAGTGACTATAGAAATATTCAGGAGAGACAAAATCAGCCTGTATAATTTTTTTTTTTCCTCCACTTTATTTTAATGTGGAAGTACACTGTGCTTGTTGTAGGACCTGTCTGCAGGAAGACCTCCAGGCGTTTAGCTGTCATGTAGTATTTCTGCTTAAATCTCAAGTTCATTCTATATCTACCCTGCGGATCAATACACAAACGCTCTCATGGGTTTACAAAGTCAACTGCAAAGCACTGTACTAATGCAGAGCTCTACCCGGACAGCAAAATCTCTGGCAAAGGGGTTTTGAAGCTTGAACATTCAAAAACTTTTTAAATGTTGAGAATTAGCAGATAATAAAATATATTACTATGATTTATGAATGCTTTACATTAAGATTGTTATAGTACTGAAGAGCTGAGCAAAAAATTGTAGCAAGTCTACTACAGTCAATATAATGCCTTGAATATAATTTTATGTGGGTTTATATTATTTTTGTTTATGTGGGTTTATATCTTCTAAATTGATGGAGGGAAAAAATGTAACTAGGAATCTGTTTTCCCAAAGGAAGTTACCTGTATAAATATTTGTAATAGTTTTATATAAATAATTGATACAGTGTTTTAAAAAGTGAATATTAACTGGACTCTGTATATACCCGTCGATTTTTAATTTACTGATTTTAGTTACTCTGTTAAATTTTAACAATATATTTTCTAAAAAGTACTTCAAATGTTATCTTGCTTTTAGAGCTGTTCAGGAAACCACATTTGATCTGGAGGGAGATGTTCACAGTGGAACAGCATTACCAGCAAGCAAGGTATTACTTTATGAGTAAATTAGCAATAAATAACAAAACATCATGTGTAAGTTAGACCCAAATTGTAACATTGGTAGTATTTGGTCTAGTGTGACTGGTACATCATTCTCCCCAGCCACTTCTGTTGTGGGTAGTTTTGGGTATCATGCAGTTTTTAAATTTTATTTTTTTCCTCGCCAAACTTTTCTATTTAAGTTTGTGTTAGCATTTGGCATGCATTCCATGCCAAGAGTAGTAACTTTTTTTTAGAAAGGGGGATTTCTCAAGCCTGGAATAGTTCCTCCCCTAAGTGACCTATTAAAGGCCAGTTACATGCAGGTAGAGATTCATACTAGAAATGATACATCATTATCTCATGTAGGTTGCATATGACTATTGTCATCTGTGATAGCGTAAATAAATGTTTTATATAAAATGTGAAAGGGTGTTCAATTTTAATTTAACTAGGCTTTTAAAATTTAATGGGTGTAACTTTTTGACTTCAGTAGAGCTCTTGTACACACATTGACTAAACAAATTGTCTTTGCAGTCATACTAATAAACATTTTATGAGGTGATAATCTTTTCTTGCTCTCTTTCTGCAATGTCATTCTGTTAATAAATTCTGTGCCAGAGCTGGATTTTCCAAGAGCAAACAAATAGAGAAAAATGACAGAAAGGTTAATGCCTTTCTTGGTTCTATGAGCACATGCCTCAGAGGAAATGAGAGAATGAATTATTTCAGCAGTATGAAATGTAGTAGTCCTAGAAATGTGTTTCCTTTTATGTTTTATTTATACTGCTGTTATCAAATTGATAATGCTGTGGTAGTGCAGGTATTAATATAATACTCTGGTAGCTTTTGAATATATTTGTTAGTCTTTTTTGTGTGGGGGTTCTTGTTGCAGATTTCTTGTTCTGCTTTTCTCCTGTCTTTGTAACTTTGTTTGTGACAATGCTTTCTTTTATCACGGAAGCATTCTGGGACATTTTGGAAGGAAAAAAAAAAAAAAGTGGCTTCATAAACTATTCAAGTGCCTCAAAATTGCTCAAAATTGGAGTTTCTGACATTATTCTATAGCATACCTTGTTCTTTTCAGACTCATTAGAAAAAATACTTCCTAGTGGACCAAGGGAAGCTTGGGAAGATTTAAAATTTTTATTTGAGTTTGCACTGTTTGAGAATGTGCATGACATCTTGTTAGGTCATTGGTAAATCACTTGTTTTCTAACAGTTGCTCTTACGAGTTTGCTTTTCTGTTTGGAAAACGGTAACAATAACTTCAGTGAAAGTTCTCTGAAACTTGGTGATGAAAACTAATTCATGAATTGGTACGTCAGTACTGAAAAAACTATTTTGTTCAAACTCTTGCTTTAAGATGCACTTTTTCGTAGGTTTTCTTACATCAAATCAAATTATTTAATAATTGAATTTAATCTTAGGAAATATGGAAAGACTTCAAATTTTACTGATATTTTGTTTCCAATTGTTTATACTGAAGAATAATTGCTACCTATTCTGTTGCTTAAAGCAACCTTTTTCCCCCCTTCCTGTAAGGGTTTGATGTAATTTAAAATCATAAATTAAAAGCTTCATATGAAGGAGCTTGCAACACTGAAAGAAAACAAATGGAATTGTACGTTTAAAAAATGGCATAGTTTGCCACTTCTTGTCTTGGAAAATTATGTACTGTCTAGCCCATCAGACTTTCCTTAAGAACGGGATAACTTCTGTATCAATTCTGTAAGTGCCTGGAGCTATGGCAGAAGCAGGGTAGGGGAGCATAGCCAGTTTTAAAACTCTTAACATGCTTAACTTTGTTTCTTAGCTGAAGTTTTCATTAACAATTCATTCTTACTTTGTATTGATAACTATGCAACTTTTAAATAAAGGTGTTTGAAATTTCCGTTATATATTCTTGCATTAACAAATAGCTGCTCCTGGCTGTTGTCATCCTTTCAATTGCAAGTGTGTTCCTCAGTACCTACTTGTAGTGAAAGCACCTACTGAGCTGCTGGATTCTGTGCTACACTGTTCTATTCTGTTTTCTGGTCTCTCTTCAAGCCACAATTTGACACTTTGTTTTAATAGTGACAAGCACAAATACTGGCTAATCCAATGTTTGCATGCTAAGCACCTGTCCCGCTGTTTTGAATTAGAGCACCAGCAGGCTTGATGGTGACAGGACATCAACAGCATCCAGCACAGCTGAACGGGGAATGGTGAAGCCCATGATTAGAATAGAACAGCAGCAAGATTACCGCAGACAGGAAAACAGGTAGGAAATGTGTAATCCCTTACTTCTGATAATGGAAAAAAATGGATACGTTTTTCTCAGATCAAGCAGCGTGTTAAAGTATCATAACTACCTGATTTTCCCTGGGGAAAATTAGATTTCCTTCTGAGATCTCACTCCAGATTTATCCAGGATTAAACCAAAGCAAAAAAAACTTCAGAACGTGTTTGTTTTTTTCTAAAATGTCTTTGCTTCAGTACTCTGTTTTTTGTAGTTCCCTCTTTGTGAAGTCAAGCTAACAGTCGTGTCCCGCCATTGTTGATTTGTGGTTAGGCATGTTGTATGAAATGCCTTTAATAACAAAAGTACAATTATCTGAAATTTTCATTTGTCAGTGACAAAATTATATGATTTATTCTGGAGAGGGAAAGAACTGGGTTATTCCTGTTTCTTCAGTAGTGAGCAAGAATTTTAGCTACCTCTGAATGCTTGTCTTGTAAAGTTATGTAATTTACAAATACACATAACACCTCCTTCTTGATTTTTTGCTTTTGTGATATAGTGACTGTTATTAGGTAGGTAAATGCTATTCCATTTTTTTCATAGGCCCTTTTTTCAGGTGCAGAATGACACTTCTTATGCCCTGCGTGTTCAGTTTATTTCCAAAACCATAGTGGAAAATAGTGACTTCAAATCATGTCATTTTCTTGCTGTTTAGTCTCCATGTATTCATAATGACCTTGTTCAAATTCAGTTTGTGCCCATCCAAAAGGACTCAACTTCTTGTTAGACAGCATCTTTTAATGTTAGCATTGCTTAAAAATTGTCTCTATTTTCCATCATAAATAAAGATCTCATGGAATCATTCAGGTTGGAAAGGACCCTTGGGATCCTGGAGTCCAACCATTAACCCCAGTCTACCAAGTTCTCCCCTAGACCATATCCTCCAACACCACATCTAAAAGACTCTTAAACACATTCAGGGATGGTGACTCAACCACCTCCCTGGGCAACCTATTCCAGTGTCTGACCACTCCTCCTGTGAAGAATTTTTTCCTAATGTCAAGTCTAAACCTACCTTGTTGCAGCTTGAAGCCATTCCCTCTTGTTCTGTCACTAATTACCTTTGAGAAGAGATCATGAAAGATGCTGGTAGTTGGTTAACATCATTGCAAAGCCACTGTATCATCTTTGAAATGTCATGGAGATCAGAGGTACTGAATGAATGGAAAAGGGCAAGTACTGCACTCATCTACAGAAAAGACAAAGTGGAAGACTGAGAAAATACAGACCAGTCAGCATTATTTCAGGCCTTGAGGAAAATTGTAGAACAAATCCTGGTAAAAGCTATTTCAGGGCACACAAAGGAGAAGAAAGTGGTTAAAAAAAGACAGTAGGGATTTACTAAGGATAAATCATGCTTGACCGATCTGGCTGGCTTCCATGATGAAACAACTTGCATAGTTAATGAGAGGAGAGCTCTGGGCATCGTATCATCTGCCTGATTCTAGCAAGGCATTGTCACAGTCTCCCAGATTGTTGATAATATATGGTCTGGATCAGGGAACTACAAGGTGGATGGAAAACTAGCTAAACTGCAAGGCTGAAAGGGTGATGGTTAATGGCTCAAAGTTGAACTTGACAGTTGGACGTGAGTTGAGTTTCTCAAGGTCAGTATTGGATTTGAAACTATGCAATAACTGTATAAACAATGTGGGTAACAAGATTGAATGCATTGTCTCCAAGTTTGTGGGTAATACCAAACATGGAGGGCAGCAAATAAGCCACAAAAGAGCCACTGTTCATAGAGACCTGTGCAACAAGAATTACACGACGTTTAATACAAAAGTAAATGTGATGCCCTGGACATGAGACAGAAAATACCAAGAGTGATGTAGACTGAAGTCTGACCATTTGGGTTCTGCTGAAAAGAACTGCTCGGTCCTGTTGTATAGTGAGCTAAAGTTGAGTTGCCAGTGAAGGCAAACGATATCCTGGGCTGCATCAGCAGGAATACAGCCCAGCAGATCAAGGGGTGTAATTATCCCACTCTGTTTGGGTCTTTTTAGGCCACAGCTGGAATACTGTATCCTGTTTTGGTGCTTCCAGTTCAAGAGAGAGATTGAAAATCTGGCAGCAGCCCCATGAAGGAACATCTCCACAAAGATGATTAGAAGATTAAAGAATTTGATGTATGAATGTCGTGGTTCTGAGCAAATCAGAACCGAAGGACAGATAGCCCTCCCCCCCACTTCCCCTTTTTTAAAAAGGAAAAAGGAGAGGAGAGGGAGAAATTAAAGAGATTCAGGAGTTCAGAAAAACTAAACTACTTTAATAAAAACATAAAGAATAATAATATAATGAACAATAAAAGAAAATTTAAAAGAAAAGGAAAGAAAAATAAAATAAAAGTATACAGTATATACAAAACCGTATTAAGCTCCCAGGATGACGACCATGTCACCAGCAGGCAACAGTCCCAGGCTGGAGTCGGTGATCGACAGGAGCTGAATTCCAGATCTGGAGTCAGGAACGCTCGGATCGGGATCGAAGGCAGACGAACAGGCAGGGTCCTCCTTGGACGTCGGCCATTGAAGGAAGAGGAAGAAGGGGAAAAGCGGGCTTGACCCTCTGATCCCTCGGCTTTTATACTGAGCATGATGCGGATGGGATGAAATACCCCTGTTGGTCAGTTTTTGAGTCAGTTGTCCTGTCCGCTCCTCCTTGCAGGTGGGACCCTTCGATGCTTCCGCTTCCAACCCTCCAACGGGTAGAATAACAAAATTGCCTGACCTTGGTTGTTCCAGCAATAAGGATAAACAAGGGCCTGTCTGCATACCATTCCTTGATATAATTGGGTCTTATCACTGTGAGACAAAGCAGTTTCTCTGAACAGTGTGCTGTTAATTTCAGAGTTTAGTTAGTTAGAAGAGGCCCAGCTAAGAAAGTAAAATTGTAAAACAGAAAATTGGTTCATTTTACCCCAAACCAGGACAAAGAAGAAAGGTTGAAGAGATTGGGATTTTTTCAGTCTAGAGAGCAGGTGCCTCAGGGTGGATCTAATCACAGTCTTCTAATGCCTACAAGAGAAGATGGACGTGCTGTCACCATAAGGATGTTGGTTGACAGGTGAAGAGACAATGAGCAGAAATTTCTTCTGAGGAGATTTACCTGGCTGTAGGGAACAGGGGGAGGAATCATCATTGTTGAGACCAAGTGAACTTTGGGATATGTTGCCCAGAAAACTGGTGAAATTTCCCTTACTGGTAGTGTTCCAAAATTCTGCTTGACAAGGATCTGGATAATTCTGGATAAAGCCCTGCTTTCAACAGAAGGTTGAAAGGAGCACATGATCTCTAGAAGCCTCTTTCAACTTAAGCTTCAGTGCTGTTGTTTTTCTGTGAAGTCCAATGTCTTGGTCAGTTCTGATAAAAATTACATATTGAGGAAAAGAGTGACTGGGTACCTAGAGATGGAATTACATAGCTTTAGAAAGAGAAGGCTCAGAGTGGGTCTTATCAATGGGGGTAAATACCTGATGGGAAGAACCTCTTTATTATGAGAGTGATTGAACACTGGAACAAATTACCTGGCGAGGATGTGGAGTCTCCATTCTTGAAGCTACTCAGAACCTGACTGGATATGGTCATGAGCAGCTAGGCTCTAATTGACCCTGTTTTGAGTAGGGATTTTGGATTGCCAGAGGTCCCTCCGCACCTCATTGGTTCTATGAAAAGAATTTTTTTCAAAGTTTAAAAAAATCAACCCAACCCAACAAGATTGTATTGCTGTTTATATAAATCAGCTTTTAAATTTAGATGAACTGCTATGATAAATGGGTAAAAGGTAAGGTAAATGTGCTGCATGGTTAAAAAGTGCAGTGATTCAAGTTGTAAAGCTCCTAGTATGAAGCTTTTAGTACCTTTAGTTGGATTTATTGTTCAGTAGGCAGAAAACAGAGTTCAAGACAGAAAGGAAAAATAAGAGTGGAAAATTGTGCTTCCAGCTGAACTGAATTCCTGATGTTCTAGTGTTTTGTAGCAGGGACATCTTATAAATGCTCTCTTTAAATGCTGCTTCTTTAAATGAAGTTACAATAGAATACAGCTCTGTTCCACTCTGCACTCTCTTATTAGTGTGCCTGGGCATCTTGAGTGTCTTTTTCAGAACTGTTTTTGTTAAGGTTGCTGCAGATTTAACTACTTTTTGAGCTACTAGTGTGTTAACTGTGATTTTCCTCTCATAAAAGATTTACAAAATTTCCTTGTGAACTTCTTGTATCCTGTCAGAAGTTCTTGAGGCTTCTACTGTTGATAATCTTGAGTGCATTTGTAAGTGTATGGAGATCATTAAATATCTGTGTTTCATAGAATCATAGAATGGTTAGAGTTGGAAGGGATCTTAAAGATAATCGAGTTCCAACCCCACTGCCTTGCAGCAAGAGCACTTGCCATGAAGAGGATTATCTTGTGCTGTAGTTGTATATTTCAAAAATAGAGGCATCTGTGAGTTTTATCTTGGCTTTATTTTATTTTTGTTTTTAACTTTAAATTTCTTCTGAAGAGAATATGCATATTAGTCTTACTGTTATTATACACAGGACTTCTTTTACTTTGGTACTTGTGTGCAGAAAATGTTTTTAGAGAAGCGTCCAAATTACACATAGATTTGTGATAGCTACAGTCACAGAGACCTTTATCACTAGTGTTGACATTGCTGTTATTATTTCTGTGTATGTTACATGTGTACAGTAAGTGTTGTGTAATTACATGGAGAGTTATTTATCTAAATACAGCATTTCTGTCACAGGCTGTTTCTTGGGTATATTCACTGTGTTGAGATTAATAAATTAGTAAATTCACACTGTCAAATTAGGAAATGCCATGCAACAAGTTGCTCAAGTAAATGGAATTCTTCCCCTTTGTGGGTGTATTTTGTGAATCTTTAGTTAGGCTTCTTCTGGGATACTCTGGTCTCGTTTTGTGAAGTGTAAGGACAGTAATCATGGAGTAAAAGTAACTGCTATGTTAGTTTGAAAAAATAGAAAATACTCACTGAGGAGTTCCAGGTTCTTGTTACTGTACAACTAGTCCACCTCTGTAACAAGTGGCCTTGTCTGTTGTTTTTGTGCATTCATCACTGCTCTGCAGAGGTGAATAATAAGGCAAATAAGACACTTTCAGTCACTCACTGAAGGGATTGAAGACTGAAGATTAGAATTTTGCTGCCTTATTTCTTCATCTACAGTCTCTTGGAAAAACATAATTGAAATTTGAGAGCATGTGTCCAATTTACTTATTGGATATGATTGTTCTGTCTGAAATGTGGTTCTGTGAAAGAAAAGAAGTTAAGGACTATGGCCATACATCTTTGTTAGATAACTGTCTTCAATTAGCATGAGCAAGCATATCTTGAAAAAGAAAAAAGATCGGTTTTTTGTCTTGGATACTCTTCAGGAGTTCTTAAAAATATACTTGGTTGAAAATGAGAATAGTGATAGATAGGTAAGTGGTGTTAATGGAATGCAGACATTTACTTGATTCTTAGTTTTCATATGCCATACAGAAATTATATATAGCTAGTATGCTGGCTGAAACAACCACACAACGACAGAAGATATTTTATTTCTTAATACAGTTAATTGTATTATCTAGGAGAATACAGAAATATCTGCAAAATGTATTGTTGATTTAATACCATTTTAAAGTGTAGTATTACCTGACACCGTACTTAAGGAGGAGGCAACCCCTAATCAATATTTTATGGCCTTACTAGATATATCTTAACGAGACTTTCAGAATTGTTTAACTCAGAGTAATTCATTATCACAGAAAAGATTTCTCCATAAAAGCCAAAGCACAAAGACAATATATACTTAAAATGTAGCCGGTAGCAAAGCAGGTTGGCTAGCTGCTGTTGTATTGGAAGCGCAGAGAGTTTTTTTTTAACTTAAATTTCCATTTTGTGTAGCTTAATTAGGGAGTATTCCTTCTGTTTGTGCTTAGGGAAGCCAGAAAAGGGTACATTAGTTGAAGGAAACTCATGTTAAGGTAGCTAAAATAATTTACTTGGTGCATCTGTTTCTAGGAACTAATTTACAGTAAAACTAAATTAACATCTTTTTAAAAAAAGTCTTTTCTCTTCCTACTTCATATTCATTTCTCCTTTAAAGCCAATTTCCAAACTTCTGTAACCCATTTTACACTAATCCGTATCACGTCTCATCTCCTGTGCTGCTTTTTTCCCCCTTGGAGGAAAGACTGAGAATGCTGTTTCTTCCTTTGTGCTGAAAAGGGATCACTGTCTTTTTGTGCTAAAGAAAAGGAAATAAATCATCAGCTGAAATCTGTCATTTTACCAGCCAGTTTGTTGGAATATTTCTTTATCTTATTACCATTCTTATAATGACAGATTAAAATTTTCTCTGGCGTTATCTCTGTAGTTCTATTTTGATAATGCTGTGTGAATATTAATCATTCTTCTACGGAAGTAATTGACAGTATGGAGGTAGTGAAAAATCAGTTAGTCTTAATTTATAGCAATAAAAAGAGAGGAAAGGCTGCAATTTACACACCAATTGAGTGCTTTTCATAAAGAGGGCATTTTCTTTGAAATGTTACTGAACTGGCAGAAATCTGCGTACATATTGCCTTGCTGTGCCTGCTGTTCCTTAACTTTCAACTCCCCACAACTTCATTTTGCTGAGTTTTTTTTATAATAAAGCAGTATCTGGATGTTATAACTGATTTTTCTGTTGGTTTTTAATTTTTCCAAATTTAAAAAAAACCAAACAAACAAACAAAAAAACCCCAAACACCAAATCCCAAAGGTATCTAAGTTTTTTGATTGAATATGCCAAAATTAACTCTGAAGGCTGGTGCCTAAAGATTAATTAATTAAGTAAATTAAGTAAAATTAATCTTTACTACACGAGATAACTGAAGAAAGGCCTTCAATGTCCTGTCTCTGCTCTGTGGCATAATGAGAATTTCTCAGGAGAATGAGGCTTATATAATCATACTGCATTCCTTTCTTTATCAAAGCTACTGGGGAAGGTAGAAATCTACTTGTTGTGTTTCATGTAGTTAAAAATGGCTATTGCATGCAGAAGACGTGGAGCTTTTACTTATTTCCTAAAATTAGGTGCCTAACTACAGCTCAATTAACGCTTTTGCTTAAGGGAGGAGTGAAATATGTGCTTAACCCTTTGTAGACGCCAGAAAAATAAAATTTTTCGTTCTTTTTTCTCCTCTGTGAATTCTATAAATACTAGTAAGAAAGAGCACTGTAGTAGGTTTAAGTGAGGACATAGTTCTGGGGCTCATGTTTCTTAACTGGGACTGCTATTTCTTAACAAAGCATAGCAACAGCCAGGTGAGGGTAAGGCCTGGGTTTTACCTTCTTTTTCCTCCATAGTAGAAAGACAAAGATGTTGACCAAGTTCTTAACAGTTTTGAGGGCATTAAAGCTAGCAAAGTGCATTTATTGTAACTGAGCTGATGTTTCAGCTGAAGCTTCCTTCACTTTCTTTCATGTGTCCATGAATAATTTGTTACTTGAATCCTGTCAATGGCAGATGGCAAACTGATCCCATCAGCCTGCCACGCAGCACAGAAGAGGGTGTTCAGCAGTGTCACAGACTTCCCAGTTCAAGTCTGTACTTTGATCTGTTGTGTTGCAGGCAAATATAGCTTGAATGATTCCAGAGAATAGGTAAGAAAAGGACCATTTTGGGAAAGGGTGTTGTGTCAAACCAGTGTATGTGGAGAAATCTGTCATTTTACAGTGGAGTTAATATCACCTCTGCGGTTTGTTTTAATTTTTATCTTCTTTCTTTAGAACTCAGGATACCCATGGACCGGAACTGATACTACCTGCCAGTATTGAATTCAGGGAAAGCTGTAAGTACAATTGTGAAGGTACAACAGTAACCCCTTGATATGTTTTTCTATAGTGTAGTGTTTCATTCATTTCTGAAACTTAAGTGTAACTTAGGTAAACATTGAAAGGAATAATTACTAAACAGATGATAACTAATCCAGTAATATAATTTATTTTGTTGGAGAGGATGAACAGGCACTTTAGGTGTTGAGGCAGATTCATGCATATCTTAATTCTCATTGCGTTTCAAGTCTTTATCTCCACATATCCAAATTTAACTGTGGGGAAAAAAGCTATTAGTCCCATCTCCTCAACAGTACATTGAATTCATTCTCTCCTATACAGTTCCCGATGCCTTGGATAATATATTGTATCTTGGTCAAAATCCATTTTATATAAAAACTGATTAAACTCTAAATGAAAATTTAAACTTAATTTTCTGTTTCTTGGCCCCTAGGTTTTTAAGATCTCTAGAAAAATACCATACCAGAGATTGTCCAGAACCAAAAATTTGAAACTATATAGATTTGTGAGCAAGAAAAGACAGATTTTTATTAGTAAAAAATTGCTTATAAGGGACCTTTGTAGAAATAGAATGGACATGATAAAACCTGTGTTTTCCTGTTCCCTTGAAGATGCAAATTTTCAGCAAATAAATAGGAAATACTACAGAAAAGTTTCCTGATGATCAGGCTTTCTAGTAGACTACACTGTAACTGTAGAATATAATAAACAAAGTTCAAATTCCTCCAAGTTGTTTCCATCTCCTTACCACCTCTTCCAAAAAGAAGTCCTCTATGTTTTAAGTTATGAAATTGTTTTATTTCATTTTCCTTCTGTCTTTGGCTTTATGACATTTTTTTTCCTCTTTCTGTGCAGCTGAAGATGCCTTCTTATCTGCCATTATAAATTACACAAATAGCTCAACGGTTCATTTTAAGCTGTCACCTACCTATGTTTTGTATATGACATGTCGGTATGTATTGTCAAGCCAGTACAGACCTGACATCACTCCTACTGAGCGTACTCACAAAGTCATTGCAATAGTCAACAAGATGGTGAACATGATGGAAGGAGTTATACAGGTGAGTTTTTCTGCAAAAATGTGTCAAGGGATAAATGCATCTGGTAGCCCTCTTAGTCTTTTCTTAGTGTTTAAGGAGCTGTTGTTAAAGGTCAGACCAATACTTGCATTGATTGCCCTTATGAAGGTTTGCTTTTGTGTCAGCGTATAATGTGAATGGTAAGAAGCTCTCACCAGAGCAATGTGGGAAGTTGGGGAGGGGCCATTGCTCTCAAGATACGTTCTTTGACAAGAAGTTACTCTTCTATTCTCTAGAAGAACAAGTTAGGTGTGCTTATTAAAGAACATTGCACTGATAGCAGTTGATTGCACTGATGGATGCTTGAAGTGAAGAAGTTAAAAAGAAACATGACTTTTTAATTTTGATCCTGTTACTTTTACAACTTCTCTAACCACAAAAATGGTTATAAAATTGGGCTTTCTGAACTTAGCTCACACAGTTACTTTATAAAGAGAAATAGAAGTTCTCAAATGTTCCAACATCCTATGTGTAGTCTGATGGTACTGCTATTATACATGCAAGACTTTTACAGAAGCACAGGGGAGTTTGGTTTTGTGTAGGAATGCAGGATAAGATCCACTGGGTTGTCTGTGAAATTAGACAGTGCTTTGTATTGTGCAACTGTTGATAAAATGTAATGGTCATTTCCTGAAAAAGGATTGCTAGTTCAGGTATCTTCACTAAGTAATTAGTTATTTTAACTGCTTTGTCTGCAGGATATCTCAGAGGAAAAAATGAAATATAGAAATATATTTTTTAAAACACATTTATTGTACAATGTACTGCCATAGTAACCTGTATAGAGCAAGGACCCTGCTGTACAAGCATAACAAACGCATCAACCCTGCTTTAGAGAATTTACAATGCAAGTGTTACACAAGGCTGATTAAGGGAGAAGAGGAAAGGAAACAACAAGAGAGTGGCATGAAAATCACAGCAAACCAAAACTGTTCAGGTTTTGGAGAGATTTAATGCAGTTTTAAGTAGGGAGAATGTTACAGCTCTGTAAACGGTAATGACAGGTTCCCACCTTTCACAAGAAAGAATGGAAGAAAATGCCAGTGTGGAAGACACCTTGCAGTAAGAAAACAAAGCCGAGGCTTTCATGTACATTTTGAACCTGCTGAGAGGCTGAAAGGTGGTTTGAATCTGAGGTGATCAACTAGTACGTTGCTTTGGGTCTTGATGCTGTGGTAAATGGATATTTGATAAAATCGAAGTGGTACCAAAAGTTAAACATTTAGGTCCTGCTATAAAAATAGAAAAGATCTGGCTGTGGAAGACTGAATTTGTTAAAGTCGGGGGGAGACTGTGGCAGTAGTGAAGAACATGAAATGCAAAGAGCCTGAACATAAGTAATTTAGTTGGGAAAATGGAAAGTAAACAATGAGGGAGGGGGTAGGCTTCATTTATAAACTGAAAGCTACAGGGCCAAATCAAAGACAGTCACTCAGTTTGGTACTAGTTTATGTTCGTTACGTAATGACCACCAAAAGACTTGGGTGAGAGAGATTAGGTACAGTGGGAAAGTCAAGTCCGGCCTTGTGGTTGTTGCAAGCAAGTGTATTTTATACAATCCTACTACTTATGATTTTGTAATACTGTTAGTAGTATTACAAAACTGTTAACAAAAAGTGTTTATTTGGACTGTCCTTTGAAAGGCCTTTTCTACAGCCTTGCAACTCTGCAGTTGCAATCTAATCTCCAGCCTAAAATTTAAGGAAGACATCAACAAGGAAGTGGTGGCTGTGTTTGTGGTTTGTGGAAGATGTTATCTAGATGCAAGAAATACACTGAAGAGGGTTGGAGGCTCAAGAAAATTTGGAGGAGGTTTTTTGAAATGTCATGCTGAAGAAGGTGGAGGAAAGGGGGGAAAATTACAAATGTGATACAAGGGTAGAGCTCCAGTGAATTTCAAGGTTAATGGGTTGGAGACAAAGAAATACATTCCTTCTAAAGCTTGACCAGGAAAATGCTAGCTTGGACCTGTTCTAGTGGAGTATGAACAGTAGGAGCAAAGCTAAGTCAAATCACTTCATCCAAGCAGTAGATTGAGTGGTTATATTGACGGCTGTCACACTTAAACTACTGTGTAATAGGTCACTGGATCACAACAGCTTTTTTTTGTATGTCTTGGCTGTAAAGGTGCCTCCACTGAAAGGGATCTGAGAGTGTGACAGACGGAGAAGACAGATGGGAAACAAGGGGAGAGAGGCACCCAAAACATAGGTAGAGGGAAGGTGCACAAACTCCCGTGCTGTATTGTGGGTGTAAAATAAATTGTTTAGATCCTAAACATGTCTAGATGGTAAGGAGACTTGATAGCTTTCTGAAGTTACTCAAGAAGTACTTGCTAAAAAATTGTGTGACTTTCTTAGTCTTGTACTAGTGTATGCAAATATTATAGAAGACTTGATATGAGACAGGGATAAAATTGGATAGATCTATGGGGAGACTCAGTGCTTTCAGTAAAAATCTAGGAATAGAAACTTAGTTAATACAAAAGCCAGTTTTTTGTATCCTGGTTATTATTTTTGCCAAATAATTCTGTAGCGTTTCTAATCCTCTGCAAATTTTAACGTTTATTCATAGAAGGAATATCTCCTTTCGTTCCGTGCCAGCACATCTTCACTCATTTCAGAGTGTCTTGATTGAAAGGGCGAAGAACCAAAAATGCAGTAGCAATTAGCTTTATTTGAACTCTAACTAAAGTTATAACGCGAACAGCAAAGTACACCTCAGATTTTTACATCTAAGCTCATTGTGTTGCAGGTGGGAGAGAGGGATCTAAACAGACAGACAAAAAGAATTAAGTAATAGCTGTTTTAAATAATCAGACAAATTTATCTGGTGGGGTTTTTTGTTTCCCTAACTCAGTGTAGCTTTTAAGTACCACCATTTAAGCAGCTTAGCACAGTGTTTCATTTGACTCTTTTGTTGTTTTAAACAGTCCTTTTGTTCTTTAATTGAAAAGCCATGTATTTAATCTGTCCAAGGTGTTTTATGTTTTTTGTTTGGTTGTTGTTTTTGTTTTGTTTTGTTTCGTTTTTTCTGGTGGGGATTTCCTGTCCCCCTTTGTGTGTGTTTGTACATTGTCTTCATTGCAGCAGTGTGGGCAAATAGCTCCCTGGATCTGCTGCTTCAATGATTAATTACCCTGTCACCTGCAAAAACTTCTGCAGGGTTTCCGTGATGCACTGAGCATGGAATAACCAGCTAGTCTGGGATGTCAACTAGTAATAGAGCATTCCTTGAATTAATTGTGACACATGGGCACTTCAGCTCTTAGCTGTTGTGCTAGTAGTCCTACTAAATTAATTCAGTTTTAAAAGGGGCTCAGTTGCATCGTAGCTACTAATTAATGCATCTGTGTATAACTGTGAACATAAGTGTTGTACCTTCATATTTAGTGTTTGATTTCTAAAGCTATCATGATTGTTCACAAGTTTCTTTCTTCTATTCTGTTTGATTTCCTTCGTCCGTTTTTCTCCAGGAGGTAGACCAGGTTGATCAGGTAGGATATATTGCTGGGAACTGATCCTAGCTATGTTGGCTTAGCTCAGTTTCTCATGCTGCTTCCATATCAAAATACGATAAACAGCTGGACTTGAATGGTTCATAACACTCATTCAGCAACTGGAACATGCAGTACTAAAATCCTTTTTTGACTTTGCAACTTTTACGGCATTCCATAATTTCTGCTTAACGCACTTCAATGTGGATATGAAATGACCAAAGTTCTTTTTCTTCCCTTTATTTTCTTTTTTTGTTGTTTGTGGTTCCTATTCTTTGGATTTCATCTGAGGTTGCCTGGCCTGGCATTTGTGGTCGGGAGATGGTGAGATAGATCAGTACTTGATACTGAATCACCTGGTATCAAAGCCAGTGGGTGCAGTATCAGGGTGGCAGTGGGCAGTAGTGAACATGCGCTTAAAAGTGCACAGATTACCAGATACTGCATTTCGCTAAGCTCTTAGCACTGTGTAACTAGATGCTTATGCCGTGGCTTTATTGGTATTGCTATTGGCAGTTGAACAGAATTTTGTATGTTCAGTGAACGTGTTAAAATTGAACTTACCAGTTAAAGCAATTGCAATATTACATATAAACATTTTGCAAATATCTGGTATCTGAGATTGTTTGGTGAAATGGGAGAAGGTACTGGTCTATCTTTTGGAGCCTTCTTAAGCTGCCGTTCTTTATCAGAAGACTCTTTCCCTGTATTATTTCTTGCTTCTTTGTGCTTACAGAAACAGAAGAATATTGCTGGGGCACTTGCCTTTTGGATGGCAAATGCATCTGAATTACTGAATTTCATAAAGCAAGACCGAGATCTTAGCCGAATTACTGTGGATGCACAAGATGTTTTGGCACACCTGGTTCAAATGGCGTTCAAGTAAGGCTAACAAACTTCTGTTTTACTTAACGTGTTCTGTGTTTCTGTGATTTTTAGAGTAGCTTCGCATTTTTTGCCAAATTTTAGGTATAGCAATGATGACTTCTGTGTATTGTTAAATATCTGAAAAGAGGACTTAGGAGAGAGGCTAGACTTACTTCTTTGGACATCTATTTTGTTTTATGAATGTGGATCACTGGGCTATGCAAGGAGTTTCATCTGGTAGCTGTTCTTGTGGTAGTTCAGTCTGCCGATGAAAATTGTAGGGAGATGTTATTTAAAATTAGTTTGTGTTGAATGCTTTTTTTCTAGTTTAAAGTTTTCATGGAGATGTGTGGAAAGGTTATTTTTGCTGTTAATATATAAATACATAGGCCTTAAATATTTATGGGTCTCTAAAGTAATGAACCTTATGCTCTTCAAGAGCTTCTGATGATGTGAATAATCTCCTCCTTTCATAATTCACATAAAAAGCAATTTGCGCAGTGGGTTTTTTGCACAATTTTTCTTAAAGATGTAATGAAAGCTTTTGGCTTGGGGTAAAATCAATCTATGCTAGCTAGCTCAGGCAATTACAATGCTGATTAAAAGAAAAATGGAATGAAGTATCCAATGGCAAGGGAAGTCCTCTGAGGAAAGGATCCTCAAACAAAGATAGCAACATTGAGTGAGCTAATCAACAAGAAAGGCTTAATTTTTGTACATACTTAGATATTATCTTTTTTCCCCAAGCAAGCATTGAACAAGTTTTTCTCAGCAAATTTGTATCTCAAACTAATGTTTAGAAAAGTCCTTGTGTACTTTGGGTGTGACTTACACTAAATCTTCCCCCACTTGTAGGATGCCTATTTTAAATATAGTCTTTTCATACATATATAGTAGCACAGAATATAATCTTTCTTCTCTTTAGACCGTGACAGGTTTGGGAGACATAACCATGGTTTGACTGTTTAATATTAAGGAGGGTTATATTGCTCTAAAGAGCAATACATAGTATGTGAATGCAGAATGTGAAACCGTATCATTGCTTTCTAAACTTTTGAAAGGTATCAGAGAAGCACGGAAGCACTTTGTACATGAGGTTTTTTTTCCTATTGGTGAATTATGGGAAAATAGGTTATACCACGTAGCTGTTATTTTGACAGAGTCTTTCAATGTTTTTATAGTACCTCAAAATCATTAACTATTAATGAAGCTCTGTGCCTTTTTGCCACAGTGTTAGTGTTTTGGATTGGTGCCTTGAAACAACTCTTTACTGTTTCAGTTTACTAGATAGTCATTGGAGACAGAATAGTCCTGTGGCTAGAAAGGAATGGCACTCTGTTTTTCCATGTGCACTATGAGCAGGCTGGATGCGAAAAGATATTTCTGAATTTCAGCTGTGTGTGAATTCTCCCCTAAGTACACTGTAACATGGAAGATTTCGAATGGGATATATTAAGCTTCTGGAGAACAGAACTGTGGAACATACATTTAGAAGGCAAATAAAAAGCACAACAGAGGCATGAAAAGAAAGAAATCTGCTGTGAAAATGTTATTTGATGGTAACAACTGGCATACTCTGAAATTGAAATTGCCATGGTGTTTGTTTTCTAGCAATTAAAGGTGTTTCATTATATATGTTACTAGTGAAACAGAAAGGGGAGTTGCAGAAAACCAGGTGTTTTCCTGTAGATATATATTTACAATTTTTTTATTCCCTTTTAGTTTCATTACTTAACAGAAAATGTATAAATAAATTATCAAAGCAGTGTTAAAGAACGTGTTAGAGAGAATACTATGGGAGAAATAAAGGAATAAAAAAATTGTTTACGTAGAACACTAGGGCCATTTCAGGATCCTTGTGCATTGGCTCAGAATAGGAAGTTATTATTATTTTTTTAATACTACTCTTGATAGATTTTTAAACAGAGAAAAGTGTATTTCTTATTGGAAAAATAGTTTTGCAATCTTACAGAACCAAAGGTCTTCTTGATAACATCTCTTTATGTAGCATATGACCCTCACTTATAAGTGTGTTAGCAATACTGCGTTTAAGTGGCTGTGTTTATTCCCTGACAAACTAATTCTTTTTTCCAGCATTTCTAGGAAACATGGGAAAACTGGTCTTTCTGGCCTTTTAGAAAGTATTATTTGATTCTCTATAGTGACATACCTAACGCTGCAATTTCAGGAATATTGTAATTTGATAGATTTCTTAGAAGCATTCATAATGAACGCGCACAGGATTTTAAAATTTCTTTTTTTTCTTTACCTTTCCCTTCCAGGTACCTGGTTCATTGTTTGCAGTCAGAGCTTAATAACTACATGCCAGCATTCCTTGATGATCCAGAGGAAAACAATCCTCAAAGGCCTAAAATAGGTTAGACTACTTGATCTTTTCTTAATTAGTAATGAATAGAATTTTTCCTAACAGTGATATGACATTTACAAGTTGCCCTAATCCCTGAGAATTATATGGGTCCATTTTGTATGGATGATAAGAAAGGACAGTAGTGATGATTGAATGATCTATATTTGGTTTTAAAATCATGGAATAATTTAATTTGGAGTGAAACCTCTGGCTGTCATCTAATCCAGTGTCTTGCTCAAGGCAGGTGCAACTGGATCAGGTTGTTCAGGATATTGCCCAGCTGAGTATTGAATCTCCACTGAGGAGTGGAGATGCCATAACAATCTCTGAGTGAATTGTTCCAATGTTTAGCCACCCTCATGGTGAAAATAACTTTTCCCTTGTCTAATTAGAAGTTCCTGTGTTGTAGTTTTGGTTGTTGGTTTGTCTGTTGTTCCCCACTATTTCTGTGCACCTTTAAAGAGGGATCTTGTTCTGAACCGTCCCATTAGGTAGATGAAGACAGCAATAAGCTGTGCCTGAAGCCTTCTCTTTCCTCAGGATGAACCAAATCCACTTCTCTGTCCCTCTCTTATGTCCTTATCTCCAGCCTCCTAATCATCTTGGTTGCTTTTTGCTGAATTTGCTCTGTTAAGTTGGTATTTACCTTGTGCTGTGGAGTCAGTGCTGTGCTGCCGCCTCAGTCTCACATATGCTGAATGCATAGGAGGGGTTCCTTCCTTCCCTTCTGCTGGCTTCACTGCTGCTAACTTCACAGCTTAGTATGCAACTGGATGCCTTTCAAGCACGAACACATTGCTTAGTCACATTCAACTTGATATTTACCAGGATCTCTACATCGTTTTCAGCAGAGCTGCTTTCTGTCCAGATGCATAGACTATTCCTTTCTAGATGCAGGACTTGACAGTTGCTTTTGAACTTTACAAAGTCCCCGTCAACCCATTTCTCCAGCTTGCTAAGACCCTTCTGAAAAATACCGCTGCCCTTCAGCGTATCAGTACTTCTGTCCAGCTTGATATCATCTCTGAATTCACTGAGAATACACTCCGGCTGATCAGTCAGGTCACTAATAAAGTTGTTAAACAATATCAGTCCCAGCCTCAGTCCATGAGGGAAGCCACTAATAGCTGACTGCCAACTGGACTTCTTATCCACCAAGTCCAGTCATCCATCCAAATACCTACCTACGTTATTATCTGCTTATCTGGTCCTTATCACAGCAATTTCACTATAAGGATGCTACAGGAGAATCTGCCATAATTCCTCCCAGGTACTAAGGTTAAGCTGACTGGCCTTGTAGATTTCTGCCAAGGATGCTTTCAATATGAAGGTGCTTCGCAGCAGTGTCCTGTCCCCAAGAGCATTCTGCACACGTCCTGTCCCACTGTGTCTATGATCCTGGCTTGGTCACTGTGCTCAGACTTCTAATGCCTCTTGTTGTTTTCCATGCTAAACACATTCACACACAGGCCCCTGAGATAGGGCCCCCGCATTGTACTTTCCGTGAGTTTGAGAGCCTCCTACATTATGTAGCTTGATGACTAAAGAAGAAAATGGAAAACGAAAAAAATATTCAAGACTGAAGGGATTAACTGGGATAAAAGGTTAGGAAGAGTTAAGAAAATAGTGACATTCTAAATAATTGAAGTAAAGATCATCTGCAGAGCTATTAAGTACAGTCATTCGGTTCAACTATGGAGAGTATTTATACAAAATTCATACATACTTCCTGGTCTTTTGGGTATTAAGCTTGCTGCAATTGCTTTGTTCTTGTGTTGAACAATGAAGGAAGGTTTTAGTGCCCTGTATTCTAAGAGAGAACTTTCTGGAACACAAACTCTATTCCATTGTCAGTTTGCTCTTCTTTCAAAGTCAGATTATGTTCATTATTTCTGTTATTTTTGAGCTGCTCTGAAAATTTCTGTCTTGAAACATACAGACTTTTTTTTTAGTCACAATCCTGTGTTTCAGTGCTAAGGAAATTAACGTGTTAGTCTCTTCAATAGCTAATTCAAATAAAAGTATTGACTTAAAAGAAGGCTTAGAGATAAATGTTCTACTTGCATTAATATATTCCAGTAGGAAGCATATAAGGATGTTTGCTCTTGGTGAAGCTTACAGGAAGACCCTATTTCTTCATACATAATATTGCAATGAACTAATGGGCAACAGGAAATCTGAATGATATTAAAAAAGCCTAACGTGTAAATAGGAGGTGCGTTCTGCAGTTGAAGTACATCATCCAATGCAAATAGTTGTTGCTGAAAATTTTTAATATAGTTTCATATTTCACTGCAAGGAGCTACGGCATAATTGCAGTTATGCATTTGAAACAGTGGAATATAACATTTTTAACTTATTATTAAAAAAAAAGAGAAAAATTAGTTTACTCAAGAGAAGACATCATTTAAGTGTCAGATATAACCAATGATATACTTCTATAAGTATTTCCCTAAAGGAATTTATTTTCAGGAGTTAAAAAACATATTTCAGCTATCAATTTAATATTGCTCCATGTTGAAAACCATGAAGCAGTAAATTTATTTCTCAAGGTCTGTATATATTAAATACTTCTAGGTTCCAGCTAGCATTTTCCATCTGGATTAGGTGTCTCCGTATTCTTATTTATGGCCTAAAGCCGTTGTAGATGGCAGTATGTGAATGTGATTTCCTTTTTGTTTTATCTCTGTAGATGATGTGCTGCATACATTGACTGGAGCTATGTCCCTTTTGCGACGGTGTAGAGTGAATGCTGCTCTGACTATACAACTCTTCTCCCAGCTGTTTCATTTTATCAACATGTGGCTTTTTAACAGACTAGTTACAGCCCCCGATTCAGGGTTGTGCTCACATTATTGGGGAGCCATCGTTCGTCAACAGTTGGGTCATATTGAAGCGTGGGCAGAAAAACAGGGTTTAGAATTGGCTGCTGATTGCCACCTGAGCAGGATAGTGCAGGTGAGTGTGTGTTTCTGATGAAAACTTCTCATATAATTGTATATTTAAAAAAATATTTGTGTATTCTCTGTTTCTAGAGAATAGGATGTGGACAGGTGTAGTTTGCGTGAATCAGTCCTGGAACGCTGGGGTAACATACACAGGCACAAAATATGTTTTCCAAATCATTGATATTTGTGTAAAAGTGAAATCAATAATTACTGATTTTTAGCCAACATGCTGTTCACTTTCCATTTATAAGACTGAGCTGTAACTATGCTGAACAGACACAAGAAGAGTAGCTGAAAAATTGCTATGCCTCATTTATGATGCATTTAGTATTAATTCATCTTGTAGGTACAGGAGTTATATTTAGTGGTTGTTGTGGGGATATTTGTGTTGCCTCTGTAACAAGTCTGGCTTCTGGCTTTGTCTTTTCTTATCTCTTGTCTAAAGAAAACTCAGAAACAAGGCTTAAGATTTTATTCTGGCTTGGATTTGTCTCCTATGACCCTTGGGGTTTTTTGTCTCTCATAGGCAACCACACTGCTTACCATGGACAAATACTCACATGCAGATGTTCCAAATATTAACAGTACTTGCTTTAAGCTGAATTCGCTGCAGCTCCAAGCTTTGTTGCAGAATTATCACTGTGCTCCAGATGAACCACTCATCCCAACAGTAAGTCTCTCATGTCGCTTACTGTGCCGTTTAACATACCTGAAGAGTATAGACTTAAAACACTTGCTGAAAATATCTGACGTATTGTTGATTGGTTTCACATTGTTCTGAGAAGAATCAGGGTGGACAATCTGCTCTTTGTACAGTAAGCATTTAAAAAATAGATACCTACCTTAAGGGATCCTTCACATTATACAGATCACCCAGGAAAAGTAGAATTAAATCAGTTCTATAAAACTTTCAGACTAAGGAACTGTACACGTTATTGGCCCTCTATATACGTGTCCTGGTGGTGCTGAAAGTCCTGGTTTACATAAGCTGTCTGTTTTCTTTCTACACAATTAGTCTTAGAGAAATATGTGTGTGTGTATATATATCCACACACTCAACAAAGTATCAAAATTTTAAACCTGCCAGTGATTCCACCTCTGGACATGTGTGTTCTCTGATATATATGTTTAAATACAGTTCTTGTAGCAAGTAGGGGAGTCAAATAAGTTTTAATATCTCATAATTTATTTTCCAAATTCCTTTTTGTAGCACTCTTAGTATTTTCTTAATGTTAGGGGGTTTTTTACTTAATTAAAATTATCGCTTTAGAGTAACAGTGTCTTTCTGCCTTCTGTCCAGGAATTAATAGAGAATGTAGTAACTGTTGCAGAAAATACGGCTGATGAACTTGCTCGCAGCGATGGCAGAGAAGTCCAGCTGGAAGAGGATCCTGACTTACAGCTACCTTTTCTTTTGCCGGAAGATGGCTATTCCTGCGATGTTGTCAGAAATGTTCCAAGTGGTTTACAAGAATTTTTAGATCCACTCTGCCAGAGAGGCTAGTTCTTCTGTTGTTTTACAATAATCTTCTATTTTTGGTGTAGTGAACACAAAATGCAAAACATATTTTAGTTAAATGTCAATCACCTTCTTTTTCTTTATATTTGTTTCAGCCTTTCTATCCTGTGTTCTTCAAGTGTTTCCTTTCGCAACCCATAAAAAGCATGGAGTATTTTTTAATCTTTACTCTTTCACGCTATCCCTTTCATTGACTTTCAAGGTTCTAAATAAGCAGTGCTGACTCACTAGTGCCAGTTGAAACTTTGTTTTGCATTCGCTCCAAAGCTTTTTTTGGACTTTGGTGCTGCAGCAGTAAAAATTTACATAAATTTAACTTTTGTAATACTTCCAACAATTTTGCAGTCAACTTATTTTTAAAGCTAATGTGAATTAAATAGTTCAGGTCACTGTTGTTTTTTTTTTTTTTTTTTTTTACTCATCAGCTGCTTCCAGATAATATTAAAAAAAACATGAGCTTAAAGTAGTTTGTTTAATGTTCATCAATTTAAGAATGTATGGCTTGGGCATTTGTAGTCCAACAAAATTTCAGATGATGAGTAGAGAGTTCTTGTGGTTGGATGAAAGTGACCTAAATTTGGGAAAGTAAAGCAGGGAGGAGTCTGTCAGAGAATTTACAGTGAATGAACAAGTTATGAACCTTATCTTGTGCTACTCGATTTTATTAGAAGATTTTTGTTACATAATTTCTTAATAATTTTTGCCTAAAAAGCAGTTGTTTAAACGTTTTCACAGGAATATCACGTTAGGTAAGACAGCAGAGGAGACTTGGCAAAGCAGACTTACTCTATCCTACAGTGAAGACTTGCAGTTGTTGGTTCCAACTTAGTTTATAGAAAAGTTGTATTCTTGCACATAAAAAAGAAAATTGTAGAAAACTGTTTTGAAAGTACAGCAGGTTTCAGAGGATGTAGTCTTGAGACTGAAGAAGACTAGTAGAATAAAGTCTTTAATTAGTAAATACAATTTATTTGCTGTACAAATGTCTCTACAGTTATCGCAAGGAAGACGGTTTTAGTGCATAATTTTTAGGTATCCCTTAAATTATACTGAGGGACTGGTTAGTCAGTGTAAATTGAATTGCTGACAGGTGGTCCTTATGAGAAGAACCTCATCTATTTGAATGAAGTGATTTGTAATTTGACTGTGATGTGGATTCTCACTGCCTGTGACTTAGGAGTCAATGTTGGATACCTCTCAGCTGCTGTGGCTCCTGTTTTCAAAATTCTAAGAATTGCCCAACTAATTAAAAACAAATAAAAGAAAAACCTTGCTTGCATAGTTGCATTTAAAAAAAAAAATTGAGTCTCCTCCAGGTCTCCTCACCTTTGCCAAATCTGTTCTGAGGCTGGTTAGCTAGACTCTGCTAAGCAAATTTCTGTGGTGCTGACTTATTCAGACTTCTGGTGGTTTGTAATCTAAAAGATGACTTAGTGTTTCATGTGTCTCTTGACTCTGGCTGGTACAAGCAATATTTTGTAGCCCAAGAGTTTTCTCTGAGATTATAGTGTTAAGTACATGTGCTTCTCAAAAGCAGCAGCTGTACAACTGTAGCATTTTGTAGTACTGTAAAATTGCATTGAAGCATGTAATGGCATCTGAGATGAAAGATTCAACCTACTAATGAGTATAAAAAGACAAATAATGCTATTTGGTATTTCCTCATGGCAGGCTATTCAATTCTAATTAATTTGTTGAGAAAAAGTAGTGACGATGTTACTTTCTCTTTTAGGTTTTTGTAGGCTGACACCTCATCCACGGTCACCCGGCACATGGACGATATACTTTGAAGGTGCAGACTATGAAAGTCACCTGTCACATGAGAATGCTGAGCTAGTAAGTATTGATTCAATGAATAATTGTCAAATACCTTAGCAAACTGTTGTGTTTTATGTGATGAGTCCTAATCCTTATTAGGAAGAGCAGACTTTGTCATTTAACATGTAGTTCATCAGTGATTTGGTGAATTTAGGGAACTGCTTGCAGAATTTTTGTAAGTCAGTGCTTTTCTAGGCTGTGGCATGATATAATTCTACTGTAAGCAAATTTTGTCTGTTGTGTTCACCCGCCCTGGAGGTAAATAGTGAAGAAATTCCTTTTAAACACAGATAAAAATATACATGGATGTGCATCTGTAAACGAAATATCATGTGAATGGAGTATTAAGTTGTAATCTGGTACTTTCCTGATTTTCAGGAAAAATTATTTAGTTTTCCCTTTCACTGATCAAAGAGGGCTTTCACTTCAGTGTGAGGTGACTTTTTTTTTTTCCTGTTCTAGCTTTTTGTTTTGCTTTATGTTGTTTTTTATGGTTGTATTTTATTTGGTTGGTTGGGTTGTGTTCTGGGGGTGGTTATAGTTTTTTGAATACGTGGTAACCAAGAATATCAATGTTACAGAATAACTTGGTTTTGGAAAGAACTGGCTTTATGTGAAATAATTTTTAGAGCAACTGAACAGAAATAGCTTCATATTTATAATTAGTATTTCAGTGAAATCAGGAAGACCAACATGAAACTAGACATATGTTTCTAAGACCTTCTGTAAAAAAACACATGCTTTTTGCTACTCAGAGGGACTTGAAAGCTTCATTTACTCCATTCAGAACCTGGCCTTTGTTAGATGACAGTTATGCAGTCTTGCTGCAGAGACCTGAAAAACATGTTTATTTTACAGAAGATAATATCTCCTAAATCTGTATGCCTGTTATAGTAGAGCCCAGTCATGAACTGATAAGCCGGGCTCTGTGGGCTAGATATCTTGGTCGATGGGCATTTGAGGAAAAATGTATCAGAGATGTTCTTGAGATGTCCTTCTCCCTTTGTTGCCCTCAAGAAGTGAATTTTTTAGAGCTGGTAGAAACAAAAACCATCTAAAGTTATACAAGGTACTTGTTGGCCCTTGTACAGAGAATAAGCTAAAGTAGAGTTCTGGCCAGTCTCCATTAAAAAGGCTTGATAAGGGAATGCGGGATGAGTGGATGTTACCACTTTGTTCATCCATGGAAATGAATATCATGTAAGACTGTTCAAATAGCCTGATCCTATCGTTCTTCTCTCTGGCTCATGTATGTTAATTGAATGTCATAAGCTTCAGAGTTCTAGAAGTCTTTGGCATTGGTGTCTGAGCAGTGCTTTAAATGCCAGTTCACGAATCACCTCTTGGTGCATAATATAAGTTCTAGGTCAGTGTTCCATTTTATATCTCTGGGGCCTTTTTTCTTTTTTTTTCTCTTTTTTCTTTTTCCTT
>VXBW01007109.1:958167-1060254 GCA_013400375.1 Thinocorus orbignyianus
AAAAAAAAACAAAACAAAACAAAAAACACAAAGCCAGTCTCACAATTCTGCATCTGTTGGTAGTCTGGGGAGTTGCCCAGGTCAGGCAGTCTCCTCAAATTATCGCTGAAGAATTTCTTTTATTCTTAGACCAAGAGAGAAATTCAATATAGGCTAATGGCAAACTTATGTTCCCAGTGGCTTACCTTTTCCAGTGTGTATGTTTTTCTGTTGAATTTGTTTAATAATGTTTCTATTTAAATTAATGGAAGAAATCCTAAATAAAGTAAAAACAGATTCTGTTCTTCTGCCATCCTTGGCAGAGGAATGTTAGAAGACATTTTTTTCTAATGCTTGAACTTAATCAAAAAGTGTTAATATTTTTTTGAATTAATTTACTTTGCTTATATATCTTTACTTTGTTGTGAGTCTTGTGGAACTTGCAGTTAGCAGGTTTTAATATGAATACAAGCTAGGGTGCTTTAGTGTGCGTGCTTCAGCTAATGAAGGTTGTGATGGCAACTTTTTGAATAGAAGGAACTGGCAATACTGCAAAGATGATAAAACCTGCTGGACATGTTCAAGGGGCTCAGGCTGTTTTCAAGTTACGGAGTTTTCAGATATGAAAATTTTTGGACCGTCCTTTCTTTCAAGGCTTTAATTCTGCCTTTGAAACTAATTGACCTCTTGATACCTTTGCAGAACTATTGTCTTCTAGGTGCAGCCCTAAAAACTGAGCTCCATGTAGATCACTCTCACCTTTCTCATAGGGACCTGCTGAGTCTGAACTTCAGTTTGCATTAAAAATTACTACAGTTCTATAGACCTGTTATATTTTGAATTGTGAATCATTAATTATCTCTTTACTGAATTAGAGAAGAAGAAACAACGGGTAGACTTCAAAGCGTCAGTAGTGTTCATACCACAGGTGTTATACTTGATAATGTGAATCCGTATTAACAAAACGTTAGAGATTCTACCTTTAAAAAGGAGTACGGAACATTATTTGGAGTGTGAGATATTCTGCTTCACTAATAACTTTGTTTTGATTGCAGATGAACTGCTTCTGAGCAGTAATTTTCCTAGTCTGGCAGTGAATATGAACTCTTGTCTTTTTATTTCTTTCCCCCTTCTCTGTTTGATAGGCTCAGCCGTTGAGGAAAGAACCTGAAATTATCACTGTAACACTGAAAAAACAAAATGGAATGGGCCTGAGCATTGTTGCTGCTAAGGTATGGAAGTTGGTCTGTGTATATGTTATTGAAAAATCATTTTTTTTAATCAGCCTACCATGGAAAATGTTAATGGAAAAATCTATTTTCCTTAAGTTTGTGCCCATCATGTTGATCGTACTTTTATTCTGGCTGTGGAATGTTTCTGGAAAATATTCAGATGTGATTAATACAAGAGGCAACCTGATGTTGATGTAGTTGTTAAGACATTTAAGTTTAAACTTCTACTACAGGTTTATTCATTATTCAGAGCCAAAAATTGGCAGTGTTATTAAATGGAATTCATAAACGTGCTTATTGAGTACTTCTATTGAAAAGTAGCAGAAGTATCTAGGAAAGAAAAGCACTAAAGAATAAAATATGTGCCTTTTTAATTTGATGCATGAATAAAATACAAACTCTAAGGTATACATGTGAATTACACTTTCTGCTACGAAGACACCACCTTATCTTTTGGACAGTGTAGACAGATGTATGCATGACT
Source organism: Thinocorus orbignyianus (assembly GCA_013400375.1). Lineage (NCBI taxonomy): Eukaryota > Metazoa > Chordata > Aves > Ciconiiformes > Thinocoridae > Thinocorus > Thinocorus orbignyianus. Next base: position 959,863 of record VXBW01007109.1, read on the forward strand.
TCAGTTTTGCCTTTTTATCATACAGAGCCACGGTATATTAAGCATCTTGGTGAATGAGGGTGTACACCTTGCCCTAACTTGCTGAAATTGTGGGTGTATGCCGCTCTTAGAACTAAAGAGTAATGTATAGAATGCACATACAACTCCAGCCACCAGATGGAGGACTCCACTAGTTGGTTGGTTTTGCTTTATTAACTGGGTCGCATTGGCAGACATAATCTTTTGAGTTTTAAGCTTGTTACTAATTAGGCAATGGTGATATCCAGAAATCCATCATGTAATTAGGTGCTGTACAACAGAACAATTTTTTTTCCTAATGTCTCTTCACTGTGTTGTAAATGAAACGTCAGAAAACTCCAATCCTCCTTGGCTTTTAGTGCAGGGGCTGAAAACATGAAAGTTTTACTGCTTTTAAGTTATCTTATGCAGTCAATTGCTTCTAAAGAGCACTGAGTGTTTTCTACAACTTTGCTCATTTTATAGTGTGTTCTTGAGTCGATAATCTTGCACATTATCAGCTTTTGAGATTTATTTCTGACATCTGTAGAGGAATACCAGGTGTCAAGTATACGTAGTAGTTGTTGAGGAACCTATTCAGGATCTGAAAAACGTAACTCAATATTCTTCTTTTATTTTGGTGGAGTCGGTTAACAATTTGAGAAGCAAATACTGGATTTTGACCTACGCCAGATTAAATACGTATCAGACCTCCTGACTGCCATCTGCATTTCTGTTGAATGTTTCAAAACACGCAGTGGGAATTTTTGGGTTTTTTTTCACTTTAAACTGTGAAATCTGATTTTTCATGTAGAGAGAAGCAGGATATAATAGAGGAGGAAACTTCCCCTTTTCACTGGAGCTGGCTTCTATATGTTGTTGTAACAGCTGACACCTAACTTCCATTAGCAGTATTTAACAGTGCTACTGGTCAGTGTGTTCGCTTGATTAGAAAGTTTTTTACAAGTTCCTTAACTAATTTCATGATTTCTTTCATCTCAGCACAGTTGCAGAAACACTTGGAAGTCTGATTTTAAAATGGTTATGTCTCAAATCTCAATCTGAAATAAGCAAGAGGCATATTTTTATTTTTGTTTCAGTATAGAATAAAAACTTTCGCTTAATTTAAAGTCAACAGAATGTTCACTGGATGGAGACAATCATCTTGCATTAAGTTGCTGTAGTAGTTAATAGGATTATTTTCAAGGGGTTAGTTGAAGAGGTTCGAAGTTGCTTATTGTAAGTAAGTAATTGCATGTTTTTCCTGTAATAGGCTTCAATAAAAACAACAGAGTGAGAAAGAATAGAGGCATTAATTTTCTCAATCTCGCCAGAGCAGAACAAATTAGAGAATTGAGTGTGACTGAGAAGCTAGCAACAGTGGGTGGATTTTTTTCTTTCTATTCATATCTTGTCAACTTTTTACTAATAATTTTTCCAACATGTCTTACGTCATGTCTCTCTTACCAGCAGAAAAATTAAAATTCTCATTTTTTCCTTTGGCTGAGGGAAATGGAGGAAGAAGGTCCTGTAGGCTGTTAAAACGTTAACTGGTTAGAGTACCTGAAATGAATGGCAAGGAGAGATAAGTGTGAGAATAGACTTAGGGTTTTTTAACTTTTGTAATAGTGAAAGGTTGTCTATCAAATGCTCATACAAAAGTACCTTACAGTTGAAGAAATGAAAGCTCAGTTTCAGAAATACACAGTTACTGCTGTCGTGTTCAGGATCCCAGTTTGATTGCTGACCTGCTTACATTCTTTGAACTATAGGTTTTTAGAGTGCTTCAGAAGTGCTGTAATAAAAGAATGGCTGGTCATACTCCAAGCAGTGAAAGACATCTCTGAAACTATTCAGCTTTGGTTAGGAAACAAGTTGTTTTTCCTGGGATGTGACAAAATAGTTGCTCTCAGTAACTTGCTGTGAGAATGTCTTTGTCAGTGGTGACCTGCCTTTCTTATTAAGTCTTAATGAGCTGCTCCCACTTGTCACTGGCTTTGGATGCAGTTGGTTAAAATGTAGGTTGGTGATATTCTAGGGGCAGATGAAATAGGCCGATTCCCAGAGATAGTGAAGAAAAATAATTCCTCCTGACTACTTTTTTCCTTCTACCCATTGGAAACAGTCTATGCTTTCCTAGTAATCTGTGCTCATCGCTGAGGAAACATTGAACAGATTTATTATTTGATAGCTCTTTGAGTTTTTATTAGTTTGCAGGGTTTTGTAGATAAATAAAGTCTATGCCAGTTAAGAGTTTTTAATGGGGAAGTTAGATACCATACCTTCTGTTCCCCTTCCACACCAAATGTTCTTAATTACCAAGTGATTGTCATGCCTTCTCTGCTGTGGTTGAAGCTCAGGTTATACAAGCAGAGAAGTGATGCAACTTGTGTTGAAATGCTGTGCACCTGCTTATTCTTATGATAGATCAATTCAGTTTCTGTTACTGTGTGATTGCAAATGGATCGACAAAACTAAATCAAAGGAGGTGAGTCAAGGAGTATCCCAAAGTGTTAGGTACTGCTGAACCCGGTATCCGATTCTCCTTCCACCTAATGACAGATGAAATGTTTAAGCATTTTACTTTTAATTAAATAAAATGCAGGTAGCTGTGAAATATAGATTTTACAGGCCTGCCAGGAGTGCCGGAGAGGGCAGAAATGCTGTGGATTACCTAGTTCGCCTCACTTTGCTGTAAGGGTGTTTTCTGAGGCAGGACAGCCCCTGTGAGCAGCCATATACTAAGCATGTACACTGTATACAAACCTACCAGAGAAAACAAGTTCAGTTATGAAAGAACTATCAGCTGCCAGAAAACTGTAAACAGTGTTGTGTTTGTTTGGGTTTTGTTTTGTTTTGTGTTTTTTTAATTTTGAAAATACCTAACAACATTTCTCAAACTCAATACTTCACACAGATTTTTATTTAAAGTTAAATTGTGTAGCTTCAGGTGTGATCGAAAAAGGTAACTTGTTGTTCTACCCTTTTGTAGGTGTTGCACGTTTTCCTACAGCAATTCTCCCCGTAGCTTTATTAGCAGTAGCTTTTGCAATAGGTGTATGGAAATGTAGTTGGTAGGAGTGGTCGGGCGTCAGGAACAGAATTGCTTTTTGAGGTCGTGTGCAGAATTTGGTTGCTCTAACCCTGAAAGATGTTTTGATGTTAAAAGCTGCCTGACTCCCAACCACATTGCGGTTAAGTTTTTATGAAATCCAGATGATTTGGAAGCAGCGTGTGCATGCAGTTTACTTTAAAAATATATCGCTTTTTGGGGGCTTTCGCATGTGACTTCTTAGCCATCTGTGGGCCAGCACATTACTTCCTGTTTAATTTGGAGGGGTTGTGTCTTTTGTACAAAAGGGCTCCCTTTTTGTTTTTTCTAGCAGTTTTCAAAGTTTAATAAAGCCTCTAAAGTAAATGGAAGTCAGAACGGCAGAACTGATTACGTAAGAGTCTGAATATTGTATTGGTTATAGCTGGTGTTGATAAATGCTACGCTGTGTCATCGCATCCAGCTCCCAGTTATCTTGATGGGTATCTTGGAAAATCCAGCAGACTAGAGCGGTTGGTTGCTGTTGAGGGCTGGAAGAGAAGTGGAGAATTGTTTTTTTTCTTTCAAGGATCTGTAGTCCCGGAGATCAAAATGTGGTTTTCTGTTGTTGGAAGAACAGAATCCATGGTAAGTCTGTTCAGGTTTCTGTTGGGACTGTTTTTCTCTGAAGTTTTAAATACTATCCCTGTACTTTCTCCTGCTCTCTTGCTTGTTTAAACCTGCCAGTAGTTATTTGTTCATGTAGCGACAATGTAATACAGCATGCAGTTAAATATAGTCAGACCTTAGTAGCTAACTTTCTAAAATCCAGAAAGAAAAAACTAATTTTTTAGCTTGTTCTAAATACTTGAGAAGTGCATATGAAGAAGTGACTATTAATATTTACAGTTGCAGGTGTGATAACTACTGATTTACTGTGGCAGAGCATGAATAGCATGACCTGTGATCTGTTTACTTGTCATACTGGTTGGCTTTAATCCAGGTTCCTCTCAAAGTCCGTTTTCCCTTTGTAAAGTCTTAGTAGAGTAATAAAAATTGACATCCCAAATAGCGTATATATAAGATTTTTTAGTACTCTCTAGATCTCTTCTGAAAAGACCAGCACATGCAAATATGCTGCAGTTAGAATATCTTATGTTCAACATGTTCACAGAGTAGGGACATTTAAATTCTCTTTAGATTGCTGCTGCACAAAAGAAAGGATTCCCGTGTTCTGCAAGAACAACAGAGCAGGTTTTGTTATTTAATCTGTGCAAGCTGGTTATATTCATTAGTATCCTATGCTTTATTTCTTTGAAGTGTGGCACACTTCTTTCTCACTTATCTTGTATTAGTATAACAGAAAAAGTTACCCTAAAATATATACAAGTACCTTAAAGTACGTATGTGTATGCCTGTACTTGCATATAAATCAGAGTGGATTTTGGGTTTTTTTTTTAACAAATGATCAGGTTAAATATTTTCATAGCACTTGCTAAAAGAGGGTGAGATGGTGATACGGGGTTTCTTTTTTAATAGCAGCATTTCAAACACTGTGTGTGACAGTTCATCAATAAATATTCTGGGGAAGGGGCTTGCTCTTCTAAAATCAAGTCTGGGGCACCTTAACCATAAATAATTGGTATTACTTGGTGACATTGTTTAATTACAGTACGTTGATTTAATTACATCATTCTAAGTTGCTGTATTTTCTGAACTGTTGCTTGTCGTTTCATATCTAAGTCAATTTAAGGTGCTAAATTTAAGGAGGGTTTTAGACTACCCGGAATATCCATTTCGATATGACGTTTTTCTGAATGTTAGTTCTATAGATATCTTCTAGGTGATCTATGTAGAAGGAGCAGGCTTAAACATTAATTTAAAAAGTCTTAATTATACCACCACCCCTTCCCCTAGTTAAAAATTAGGTCTAAAGATAAGAGTTTGATTCTGTCTACTCTGCATTTGCAAATATAGACAGTTGATGGGGTTATTTTTTTTAAACTGATTGTTAACTCTTTATTTGTGCTTCAAGTTTTAAGATTTTTTAAGATTTCAGATACCTCTATATCTGAAGTCGTCTTGTGTTTGTGCTTTCTAAGCATTTAAGGAAAAAAATTGCCTTTTACTCCCAGCCCTCATCTACTCAACATTAATTGAAATGTTTGAATAAGGAGGTCTAGGTGTTTTTTAATTTGGGGGTTTTTTTATGTCCGATACTAATTCACATCTATGGTGTAAACTACAAGTGTTGCCTTAACAGGCTTCTTACGAAAAACTAAAGTAAAAATATAGTATGTAATTGTAACTTCCAGCACAGATTTCTCTGTCTCTGGAATAAGATAGCGTGTAAGTTGCCAGTTCAGTCTTCACCATGAACAAATGAGTAGTTATGTGTTAGCAGTTCGCCTGTTTCTTGTTGGTTCAAAACTTCCAGTGGGGTTTTTGGTTAAATTTTGGTACCTTGTTGACGTTCTATAAAATTTTTCTGTTGCTTTCATGTGCTGTGTAAAAGCTAAAGCTTATGCCAGCACAGCATGATTTTTCTTCTGACAAGCTGTGAAACCGCAATTCTGCTCAGGTAGAATGTCTTTGTCTTTTTTTCTTCAGTTGTATTTAGATTGATACTGCAGACGGGTCACCCAGACACTTGTATTTAATGCCTTATGGAACAAAGAGAGTTTTGAAATTCATGTGCCAGTTCCTTCTTACACTAATACCTTCTGCCTTCTATGTGCGGGCACTTGCTAGCAAGTCCACAGAAGTTAGAGTGCACGTATGTTTCAGCTAGTATTCATTTACCAGATTTCATTCAGTTCAGGCATTTGGCTAACTTCAAAAATTCTGTTTAGATACATGTTTAAACAGCGTTGTAACGTTAAGTATTTTACGCCTATTAATGAAAAAGACTTCCAGAAGTTAACAAATTCTGTGTAGGCTTTTCTCTGCATGAATAAGGCTCTCAGTTGGAGTAGAAATGTAGGTCCTTAATAGTACATGATAGCGTACGTGCTGATAGTGGATTAAGTTGTACTCATCTGAAACTGCAGAGCAGCGTTATGCAGAAGATTGTGGGGTTTTTTGTTTGCAATTTATCCTTAGCTAAGAACCAAGAGCCATTTCTTTGAAAAAGTGCAGAGATACAGGGTGGGTTTTTTCCAAAATAGATTGCCCAGTATGTCTTGCCTGTAAAGTCCTGTCCACGGATCTAATTAAGCTGAGGCACTAATTCAGAGTTGCCTTAACAGGGAAGAACATCACAGACTCCCAGTATGATTTGTGGATTGGTACATAACTCTGAATAGCTCTTAATGTGTCACTGCTCATAGAGTATTTATACATTAAAAAGTTAACCCTTGTTTGGGAAAATAGAGCTGTTTTCCTTAAGCTCAACACAAGATTATTTTTTTTCCTTTGAAACAAAAGAGTAATGGAATCAAACAGGCTCACGTATTTAATTCTTTTGTTAAAAATTATGAGTGTTTTTATACATTGTTTGACTGTCATACAAATCTTAAGTTGCAGCATTTATAAGAATAGAAGAGGCTTCCTTTTCAGAAAGGTTAAGGAAGACTAATGAATAAATCTTTTACAAATGTATATGAAGCATTTTCCCTTTGTTTGTGCCTTTTCCCATTTCATTATAACACAGTTAGGTAGGAGCTGTTGAATACTTGATTCCAGTCTTTAGCTGTTTTGTTTAGTTGCTTTGGTTTTCGTGAAAAATACCTTTTATAGAAGCATTCAAATTCCAGAGTGAGAGCGAAATCACGTGTTACAAGTTGATGTACTTCTGTCTAGCACAGAAGTCAGCATGCCTGCTTTCCGTGTTTATCTAACTGTCTTATTAAGATTACTGACTACTGTGATTTGGTTTTTTATTTAAAAAAAAAAATAGGCCACATATGCAAAAGCCTACAGTAGTGCATATTCTATTAATGCCATTTTGGGAAGTCCATTACAGAACACCCTGGATTCTTTGTTCTTTTATCTCCTGGGAAGAAGCACGGTTTAGAAAGAGGGTATATTCACTTGATTGCTTTGTTTGCAAGTCAATCTCAATGGCAAACATTCTTTTATAAAAAAGTAACAGATAAGCCTTACTCCGCTGAAAAGAAAAACAAAACTCTTTAGTCCTTCCTCTTTACTCCTTTTGTGGCTATTTATAAGGAGAGCTTCTGGATACACTGGGTATAAAGTTTCTAGGTTGTTGGATGCTTCAGAGTCCTGTGATACCATACTGCTTGCAGTCCAACTTTTTTTTTTTTCTTCTCTGAATAGTAAGACCCTTATTTTTCATCTGTTTTCCCAACTGGTACAACTGAAAGCTACAACAGAATTATTTGTAGGTGTTAAATGCTTTATGTTTCTTTGCCTGTGAATAATGTTGTTTGTCACCAAAGTTTGAATCCACTGTTTCATTTAATTGGAAGTGTTTTGCGCATTTGTGACTGTAGTTCATCCAACTCCAAAAATGTTTGGTTTTTTGCCCCCACCGTGGAGGACAATTTGAGAGGGGAAAGCAAAGCAGAAGTTTCCAGATGTGGAACATGGGTCAGTTTTAAAATTCTTTTTAAGTCAGGCTGCGACGTGACTCAGAGCAGCTGTAGCCACAACTAACAGACCAGTTTTACATACAGTAGGCTGCTTGACCTCATTTATATTCAGAAATTATATAGGGCATGCTATGAAGTATTTTGTCTAACAATGACAGATTTCTAAAGTTTCTACATTGGTCTTGAGGCAGCAGAGGCCATCGCCGCCTCTTTCAGAGTGGTTTTTTTCTGCCAGAGAACTTTCCCCTGACTGGAGGCGGGACCAGTAGCTACAAAGTTTGGTCCTTCTCATTCCTCTGTGCTGACAGCAAATAGTTCAATGAGTCACAGACACTGTGTGTTTGGTGCATAAATACCTACTGGTACAGAGGCAACCTGCAAAATGCATGCGGCTTTAGGCAATGCGCGTGTTTCAGTGATCAGAACCCTTTGCTTTTGCCTCCTAGAGAGCACGCTTGTAAACTGGCTGCATAGTTTAGCAAACTGGTATGCTTTAAAATGCTTACAAGCTTGGGTTATTTAAATGCTTCTAGAGTGATTCCTTGCCAGGGAGGTCAGACTGAGACTTGATTCTGTTGCATAAACTTGCCTTTAAGGATGTTTATAAAAACTTACAGAGATGTTCTGTGTAAACTTAGGAGTCTGGAATCAGAGAATCAGCCATGATAAAAATCAGTAAAAGCTACTCTGGGCGTAGGCAGATAAAAGATATGAGGCCTGGTAGCTGGTATCAGGCTTGATAACTACATTTCTCTCCTGTTTTGTTTAGAGACATTTTAGTTGCAGGGATTCGTTCTGCTTTTAAAATCTTTTGTTTTTATAAAATAACCAGAAGCTTAACAGAAAAGACTGACTTGGAGAAACAGTGACATCTTTAAAATGTTATAAAAGATACAAGGTCCCAATACTTCAGCAAGGTGTATTTATATGTGTGTGTGTGTGTATATATATGTATGAACATGTGTGATATTTGCATCATTAAAATGAAATATTTTTAAGTGTTTGCATAATTGTGAAGATCCAAGAAAGTCTTGAAAAATATTTATTATTAAAAAACTCTAATGATTTATGTCACCCACTGGAGTGTTTTGATGTGTGGTATTGGTACATGAGACTACGAAAATCAGAATAATACTTTGAAAAGGTTGGTAAATGTATGACACTTTTTTATGGATTTGGTCAAGCCATAATTGGAGAGCGACGATACCTTCATTTGGGATTACTTTTCCATATTACAATTTATGAAGCATAAGACAATATTTATATTCGTATATTTAAGACAGAAATCTTCAGATCAGTATTGAAAGGTGGCTATCAAGATTTTCTTGCATTTTGTGTAAATAAAAATAGTTTTCAATACATGTAACATTAAAAAACCCTTGCTATTGAAATATATATATTTTTTCTTTAATCGAATGTGATTCTGCCAGTCTTTATCGGAAGCTGTTCATCGCTCCAGTTTTATTGGAGTGATAAACAAAGTTTATGAAGCTAAACAGGTCTGGGCAAATGATGGTTTAGAACAAGTAATGACAAGACTGCTGTTAATTGTTTGGAGCATTACCGGTTTGGTTAGGTGCCGTACCTGCAGAGATGTTTTGCAGATACATAGTTTTTCCTTAATTACTTAATACTACAATTTTGCTGTCATTCCTGACAACTGGAAAAGTGTTTTTGTAATAGTTTCCGTAGTTTTAATTCTAATTATAGGTATTGAAATAACTAGGTAATCCTACAGATCTACTGAAACTGCAAGAATATTACTAAACTTGCAGGGAGTACAATTGGTTTGAGATTCACTTAAGCTAGTTGTGGGACATGATGTTCAAAGGATGGTGGAGTAGCTTAAAACCGTGAAGGAGGTTTTCACATCGTCAGCAGGTGGACCTTCATTTGTACTCTGATACCTTCAGATTGGGGTACTGGTGGGGCTGTGTGGTGCCTCAGCACCTTCAACCCATCATGGTGCTGGGGGCAGGTCCCCGTGTGGCTTGGGGACACAGCTGTCTCACCTGGGAACCTGGCTAAGTGTTGATGGTCAGTAGAAGGAGCTGCCTGTTTTTTCCACTATGCCATTGCAGCTGCTTGTTCTGGCAAATGCCAAATGGGAAAGAGGAGCAGGTGGGATTTCTTCTGCCTACTCTTAATGCTTCTGTGGTGACTTGAGTCACCAGCTGATGGGCTAGCTGTGATACTTGCCATTAGGAAGACTGTATCTGATGTTCATGTTATTCAGACAGCACAACTGTCTATTAAAGTAGCAATATGGTATGTTCCAGTTTTATCGCTGATGTGAAGGATGTGAACCAGAGTTTCCCATGTTTGTTACTGACAGGGGAGTATTACAAAACTCATCTTGTGATACAGCAGCACTAGTAATAAAATCTGTTCTTCTTAAATAATTTAATTCTGTCACTTTTATTAATTTTATTACTACTGTGGTTTTGTACATCCTCAGCTTTACATTCCTCTGATGTAGGAGTAGTTGTTTCTTTTTTTCAGATCACTGTAGTTTATCTTGTTCTTATTGCTCTGATTACTCTGTAGAAGTAGCTGTAATTTTTTTTTTTTTAATGTTACCTCTTCTGTTTTTAGAGTTCTCATAGTAATTTTTTAAGCACATGGAACATTTTGTGCTCAATCCTGTCAGAGCAAAGAAGGGCTTGCAAAGTAACACTAATTGTGAAAACAAGTATGGACTACCGTACACTGATGTGTTGCTTGATAGATGGCCCAGGTGATAAGCAGATGTGATGGAAAATGACTTGTTTTTATTAGGCTGCCTCAAAAGCCAAGGTTGGATCACATTATCCAGCTCAGTCCTTTGGCTTCTTAAACATCATAGAATTTTTGTAGTCAAGCAGAGAATCATACCAGGCTTAAAAGGGGCAAATACCCGTTCGAGCAACAGGTATGAAATCTTTGCATACCTTTGTCTACCACAGATCTTAGTCAACTGAGCATATTCTCATATTTTTTCTTTTGTTTCCTCTGAAACAAATAGAATGATAACTGGTGCTAATTTTTCTCTCTTGTACATAAAAACTACTTCTTGCTCATGAAATCCCCTCTGCTTTTTTATTATTTATATGTGCTACTTCATGGTTTGGCAATATAGTCTGCAATTTTATCTGCTGCTTCTAATGTTCAGGGTTTTCTGCTTTGAAAAAGATTGATTTAGGAAGTTTCATAGGTATTTTATAAAACACTCAATTTAGGAGCTAGAGAGGGTACATAAACTTTTTTCTAATTAGTGTAAAGTGTTTTGGAGTTGAATTGCAGTATTTGTGTATCTTACGGTGCTTGAGGGTTAAATTGCGATCTTTATTACATGTGTAGACTTCAGATGCAGAAGATCAAGTATCAGTTCGTGTATAATGTCTACTCATTTATTGGAGGAGGTCCCTTGTCTTTCGTTATAATTAAGTTTTCTAAATGTGCATTAGACAGATCATAGCTGAATGTTGTGGGAACAGTTCCTATGCTGAACCAGGGCCTCATTAGTACCACTTAAATAATTGGAAGTTTTCATTTAATTTCAAATTAAGAGTTATATTTGCATGGACTGTGCAACCTGTGACCTATGAACAGTGCTGATGTGAAAGTCCCAACAATCATCATCATCCAAACGTGTAATAAACTTAACAAGCCTCTCTGTGTTTTATTTCCTTGCTTTTATTTATATGCCCAGATTTTAATTGTAGATTCCATCCTTTAAGATTTTTCTAAACATATTTTGTGCCCTGTGGTAAGAACTATTTGAAACTAGGCTACTATTAGAAAAGAGGACTAGCCTTATTTTTGTCAAAGCTTACCTATCTTCCTTCTGTCCCACTTTAAATACTGTTAGTGAATATGGGCCACAGATGCAATAAAGCCAAATCGAAGGGAAATAAAGTTTCTGGTGAGTTTTAATTACTGGATTTGTTGATAGTATTTCATACCTCATTTTTTTTGGTGTGTAGCACCTTTTATTTTCACTTTCAATGAGGAGGACTCATTGTTTATTTACTTTTAACAGGGTAGTCAGATCACTTGTACAAACATTTTCCCATAGATTCTTTTCTTCATTGACGTTTAGGATAAAGACCTGAGTTACCATTCTAAGCAGACTTCTGTATGCAGAAGTGTGCTGTGTTTGCTTTTACCTCCCAAGTAGGATTAGAAAATTTGTTAAAATTCCATCTAATTGTGTTTCCCATTGTCGTAGAATTCCTGCAGTAACCTGTAAATCACAGCAAATTTCAGATTAATTATTCTCATAGTCTGACTAAACTCAAGTGCACACCAAACTTGCAAGTGCAGTACGTTAACATCTTTCAACTTGTGCTTCTTTAAAGCATTAAATTACTTCTTAAGATAAGTGTAAGATGATAAGAAAAACTTCATACAGGTATTGCATCTCATGCAAACCTGTGGCTTCATTCTGGGTACTGGACCTAACCGTTTTCCTCAGTTTCCCACACGCATTCTCTACGCACATCCATCTTGACAGTAACTAACCCCAAGCATGGAGAAGATTATTTTCAAGAGTAATTTGATGTTTTTATGCAGAGACTTAATTAAGCTTCCCGGAAGAAAGGGGGAACATTTTTATCCCTTTGTGTAATTACATCAGTAAAAGCATGCTATTTTCTGTTTAACAGGATGCATTTACTTGAGTTCTGGATAGGCAAGAGATGCAGATGAATAGCATAAAGTTAGGGTGGTTTGTATATTTTTATGTTTAGGAAGGGAATGGGTGGGCCTTGACAAAGCTGGGAATTGTCTTTTGAGTGCACTTGCCCTGCAAGTTATCAAAAGTTTAAAACGAAGAAGTTTTTCTGCTGTGCAGTTTGTTTCTCTGTCTATATTCATGTGCTTTTTTTGCTTTTGCAACTGTTTCGGGACCTGGCTTCCACGAGAATACTGTCACTCTACAGATGCTGTTCAGAGCTGCTTAACAAGTCAATAGGAGACCTGTAGCAGGATTTAGGAATTCAAAACAGTTTAAATTGCTGGGTTAAAAATCCTGTTATTCACCAGATAGTGAAGTCTAAGGCTGCAGCAGAGAAACAGTAATTATTTCATACCTTGCTATTTTTACCCGTTTAGGAATTACTTGGTCAGTGTTTAAACTGGAATAGTCTCTCTTAGGTCAAACTTCCTTGGTATTTTTTTGTATTGCTTATTAAAAAGAAGACTTCCCTACTGGAAGTTCAGACATGCTTTAAGCAAGGATGAATGTTCTTACATTTAAATGCTGAACAATTCTTGGCTCTTACTTTCCTTCTCAGAGAGGGCCTTTAAGTTTCTAGCAGTGAATTGATATTTGTCCTACACATTCCCAGCCCCTGATGGTGACACATTTGTTAGCACAGGTACAAGTACATATGTTAGCACAGGTCCACAGTTGCCGCAACTTGATAAAAGTTGGCACAGCAGCTTATCAAGAATAATGTCACCCTCCCTTATGGATCCAGGCCCCTCCTAGCAACCCCCTTTCCTGTAGGGCTCTCAACAACCCTGCTTGTGCTGTAAACAATTTAAGGACGCTGATTTGCTTTCAAACAAAAGCTTTTATTTGGGGGGAGGGGGACTGAGGATCAGCTTAGCCTTCAACCAGGTCCGTCATGGGACCTGGCGTGATGTGGTGGTGCCAGCGCAGGTCCAAGCACAAGACAGCATGGGGGCAAGCAGGGAGATTTTTTTGAACACTTTGCACTGCTGGTTTCATTGGAATTAATTTAGTATAGGGTTTGTTTTTTAAAAAATAAATTGAAATGTGTAAATAGTGCTCTGCTGCTGGCCTCTAAATTTTCTTCTCTGTGCTTTATGCAGTTTTTATGATCTGTCGTGATTATTTAGTCATATTGTAAAAGCACAGAATGGAGGTGTTTCTCATTTTGAATCTTAGGTCTAATGTACAGAATTCCTTTTTTTCGGTCCACAATTCACAATTATTCTAATTCCAATCAGCTGGTATCTTCCCTATAAAACTTTTCCCCTGTGGTTGTCAGCTTTTTCTGTATATTGTAAGAATAGATAACATTCAGAGCTAAACAAAGGGAGTCTTTGGAGTTGAGTGTTAGGTTTATGCAGTTCAGTTCAGTAATCTTGTCACCCAGGTAAACTGAAGCCTGTGTTGATGACATTTAATGTAATGATTGTGCTTGTTCTGTGAAGTTGTTTTTCCAGTTGAAAGGCGTGACCGGAAAGTGTAGCTGCTAATTTGGAAGCAATAAAGAAGTAGCATTAGGTTTGTGGTGTTTTCAGTTATACACCTCGAAAATTTTTCTTAAATTATTAGTAAAGGGAAAGGATTTTTCCTTGAAAGGGTAATATCATTTTCTGTTTCTGTAGAATTGTGGGAAAATGTTGCTGTAAGTATGAAAGAAAAACAGATTGATAGCAGTGGAGAGTTTACTACTGTAGATGAGGCTTATTTTCTATATTATTTTTTGAAAAATACTTTTAAAGGTTTTGAGGGATTTGTAATTGGCTGTATATATATTTGAGAAAATGTGATGCAGGTTAATTAATCTTGGGGGGGGATAAAGCATCTTTTTATGCTTACTACATTCTTGCTTTCCACAATCATCTCGCTTTCTAGAGTTGTATTATTGTGTTATTCGGGATTGAAGAAGGTGGTCAACTGAAAAGATAGACTGTATTATTGTTATTGATACACACGTGTCATTGCTCTGTCATTCCTTTGAAACAAAAGCAGGTGAATATGCAGTTTACAAAGAAACCCGTTTTATTGTAAATGACAGGAGACTAAACATTGTGGTGTGTATGAGAATTTGGTTTAATTTGGAGCTTAGTATGCGTGTCTAATTATATATTAACATCCTTTTTGTGCCCTTAATGTCTGTACTTTCCTTCTATGCAGTCTCCTGGAAGGTGGAACTGAAGCAAAATTAAGTCTATTTCAGTCTATTTCAATAGAAATTAAGAACTTAAATTCAAGTTACTCTAAAGCTTAGGGCAGAAGTTGAAGGGAGATGATGAGTTGACCGTGAGGATGCTTACTGAGGCGTCTTCCCAAGCATAGGCTAGAGCACAGGCATGTTGTGAGAAACGTACTAAATGGCATGTGAAGGAGGCAGAGAAGGAATTCATTTATCATAATAATATGTGAGTAGACGTGGTAACTGATAAATATTTTTGATGTAATTTGAATGGAGATTTATTTTAAAATAATTTTTAATGCTTTCAAAATTTGTTAGCTTTGTATTAAGTGAGATGACTTGGAGGTAACACATCTGCTTGTGACTTCTCTTAAAAGAACAGGAAACGGATTGGCAAACTGTGTAGGCTTCATGAAAGCATTAAAAAAGAAGGAACAAAGAGTAAAACATCAACTCCTTTGAATCATTGTGAAAAATTAGTACAAGTAATTTTAGTGTATAAGAACAGTTATATTCAGAGGGAAAATCCATCTGATCTGGTATCCTGTAGCCCGTGGGGTATTTAGCCAAAAAACATAACAAAACATATGTAAGATGGTTCCTCCTAGTTTCTAACTTTCTGTAATTTCAGAATTTGTTTCAGAATGTATTATATCTGTATCACTTTTCCTGAAAGCCCTGGAAGGGACATACCACGAATCTGTAATCTCCTTTGTGCATGTTTACACTTCAACATCTACAGCAGGTCTTCTTCGTGGCAGTTTCCCAGTTTAATTATGAAACCTGATGGAAAATGTTCTTTTGTTGGTTGGGTTGGTTTTGGTTGGTGGTTGTTTTTGGTTGGGTTTTTTTTTTTTTGGTGAATTGGGGGGGTTTTGGTGTTTTGTGGTTGTGGAGGTTTTTTACTTTTAAAAATACACCAGTTGATAGCATGAATAAGACATCTTTGTTGGCTAATTAGAGAGATAAGTAATCCAATCTTTGCGACTCATAATCCCATAGACCTTCACTTTGTTGATTTTTGCTAATATGAGGAGTCCATGTCTATTTCAGTTGGTTTTGTCAAGGAAGCTATTCCATGTTTCTGATCATCTTTCTTGTCCTCTCAACCTCAGAATATTTAGAATTATTAGCAGTTTTCTAAATGTGAACCTTTTAAATGCTTGTTGGCCATGGTGGTTTGTGTTTTGCTTGTTCTTCTCTGTTAGTTCTCTTGGCTTCCAAATATTTGAGCTGATACCTGAAGACACCTCTGAAAGCAATGACTAGAAAGACCTTCCTTAATGAGTTAAAGTCAGTTTAGAAACTATTATTATGGATATTTGTGCAGCTGCAAATTCTTCTCTCATGACTATCTGCAAACCAGTGCTCACTTCGCTGGCTTAAACAGAAGGTATCAATTTCATTTGATATTCAGTAACAGTCACAATCGAGCATACCAAAGGTGACATGTATTGATATAAGTGTCTAAGTCGTAATCCCAAAATCGCTTGATTAATATGTGCACTGTTTAAAGTCTCAGTGCTTTTCCAAAGGCTTGCTGATTTTTACCTAATATTAGGATTAGGCAGATTTTTGGACTCTATGGGGATGAGGTTCTTGCTAGCATCCTTTGACATTAGGAGTGAATGAAAGCAGCATCAGTCCTGAGTGGCTTCAGAGTGTATAAACCAAATTATCTTAATTTTGCGTTCCCCAGAAAGAGAAGTGGTAATTGGCTCTGCCAACAGTGCCCTGATGGGGGGTACCTTATGAGGTTGGAGCACTACTTCACATTTGGACCAATGAAGTACATTCTCACCCCCCGTTATTGCTCCATCATGTGGTCCCTCTCCAACCCTTGTTTTTATTTTACCTGTTAAATTTTCTGTAGGGCAAATTTAGTTATGTTGCTGTTACCTCTTTTTCTGGAACACTTATGTGCATGGTGAACAGCACATTCCTTTAGGGCTTCTCTGATAACTTCCATTCCTTGTGAAAATGAATAACTTCCTATTCATTTTTGAACAAATTATTATACAAGGACAGATTCCTTCTTATGCCATGTCACCTTCAAGTCTTGAAGAACTCCTGGTAAGAGATCTTGCCACGTGTGTTCTGGAAGTCTAGGTGTGCTGTCAACCAGATCGTCCTTCCCCATGTGCTTCTTGGTTGCTTGAGGGGGTGGGAGGGTAAGAGATTCGTGAAGCGTGGTTTCATTTGTCATTATATTTATCTAGCTGTCTTCTGACTTGTATTTCTTACAATTTTAACTGGTTTTCCTGGTATAAGGTTAAAAATATTCTGCAGGTACCTTGATGTTTCTTTAGAGCCCTTTTATAAAACAATGAAGTAACTACTTTATTTTTTTTCCTCTTATATTATTTCTGGAATAAGAAAGTGTCCTTACTTCAGTTATTTATTGCATATTTTTATTTTCTTTTTTAAGTACAACTTAAGCAATTATTATGAAAAATTTGCACATGTAGAGTGTTAATCTGGAATCACAGGACTCAAAGTAATTCCTTTTCTGTGGCTTTTGACTAAACACTTTGGAGTAACTCAGGATTTAACAAATAAAAATTAGGTCTTTTACCTGGTTGGAAAACCATCTGTAACACTGGATTTTGAAAAATCTTCACCTGGGTGGTTATTTTATTTTATTTTATTAGAACCAGGGGCAGCAGTGAATGCTTCTGTTGCCAAAAAGGAGTTGGAAAAGCTGGGGTGGGAAAAAAGGAGGAGGAAGTTGTATATTCAACATCAAAGCAACTTGGGGGGTATTTTAGAAAATGATGTTCTGTTAAAACCTGTGCTGTTTTGAAAACTTAGCACTCTTCTTCCCAAGTGACTTGAGTAAAATGGCACCATTTGCTATAGTAGACAATGAAACCACAAGTGCTTGTCTTACATTATAAGTGCCAGTTTAAAGGTGTGTGATACTAATATTTAGACTAGTCTGTGTGGTGTCTTGTAAATTGGAGCATGTGGGTGATGCAACAGCATGGCTTGAATAGATGCTTATGTTCTCTTGTCTTGAATCTGTTGGTCGTCTCGCAGCAAGGTCACTGTTAACAGTCCTTTTAAAATTTAGCAGAGTATTTTGAGGCAGATGTTCTATGGACAAAATTGCATGGTTTTTCAGTAGACTTAAATATTGGCTCTGTAGCTCTAAAATACTTATTAATTATAATAACTACTTCACTTCTTTATTGTCAAGCTAGAGGTGCTTTTTGTTCCTTTACACTAGCTCCTTCACAATCCGAATGAATGTATAAAGCATTTCTATTCCTTTTTCTTATAATCTGCAATTTACCTTGTTGCATTTGGGTATTAGCAAGTGAAACAGAGTAGTCTTTTTGATATAAGAGAATAATAACATGCATGTTAAAGTGCAAATATGTATTGCCTATTAGAAGGGGATTAGAACAAATTCTAAAGTGTAAGTTTTGGTTAATGTGTTTTCTTTCTTAAACAAGCTTGTGTTAAGACCAAATATTTTTTGCTTCTAACAGTGCTTACAGGTTCAATAAGCCCAATAAAGTTTCTTTTGACTTCAAGTGAATGTTACACTTTTCTGTATAATTATTTTTTTCCAGTTTGCAAATATATAAAAGTAATGAAAACTTAGAGGTTTACCTAGCTATGTGAAATTCTGATTAACACTTGTGGAATGCTTCAGCAAATGTAATAATGAAATAAATGTAATTATTTAATGCCTCTTTCTCTGTAGGGTGCTGGCCAAGACAAACTGGGAATATATGTCAAGTCTGTTGTGAAAGGAGGTGCTGCAGACGTGGTTAGTAATATTCTCAAACATCAGAAATTCAAAGGTAGAAAGATGCTGTGGAAATGTTTCTGAATCCTCTGTTTGCTAGTATGTATGAATAATAGTTTTAATTTAGGCCATGTTAGCACTGGTGTATGAATTGTTTTCTCTCTTGACTATGTAATTAGGATGGTCGTCTGGCTGCAGGGGATCAGTTGCTCAGTGTGGATGGTCGAAGTTTGGTGGGCTTGTCCCAGGAAAGGTATGGAATGCTTTCCTTGGTTGTCTTTACATGAAGAAAATGCTAGAGAGTAGTAATTTATTGAAAAGGGCTGAAGCTTGTTCTTTGGTGTGTTGAGCTTTGTCTGGGCTTTTTATAACGGCCTATGAATAACCTTAGTAACAAGTTCAACTGTTCACGTAGTGTTTTCTGTATATGATATGGGTTATCTACATAGAAGAGATTGTATTACACTTTTGAGCAAACTTTAGCTCTGATGTTTTTGCTTCTGGCCTTTAACTGCAGGAGTTGCAAGCAGTACTTGCCTATAGGTTTAATGTTTAAATTGTCTGTTTAGCAAGCATGCTTTGTAGTCATCATCTTCTAATTTTTTTCAAAGTGATTTTAAGTATTAATCAAAAGAAGAGTGTTTTATCAAGAAAAAGAATACTAGAATAAATGTGAGAAATCATGACATATGAACTTATAATAATAAGAGCTAAGTTCTAAGTTCAGTGCCTGATGTTATTTTGTTTGATTTGCTTTGGCTTTTACTGCAGGGCAGCAGAACTTATGACCAGGACAGGTTCTGTGGTAACACTAGAAGTAGCAAAACAAGGAGCAATTTACCATGGTCTGGCAACCCTGCTTAATCAGCCATCCCCAATGATGCAAAGAGGTAAAAATGCTAATATTATTTATGTTGATAACAGCTTTATAAATGTTAGAATGCAGAAAACATTGTAATTCACAGTAGTTTGCCAAATATTACCAAAATGTTAAATCAGCAAAGAAATATAATTGCACAGGAAAGAAGCGTTTCCTTTCTTATCAAAAGTTAATCTGTTTTTCAGTACTGTTTGAAATTGCACTCACCTAATCATTAGTAAGTACTTTATATATGTACCTTTAAAAAAACTAAGCAAGGCATTTAAACACGTTTCAGATATGAAGTAATTTTTATTTTAACAAATGGGCTATAATGAATACAAAGGACATTGAACTTCAGTGGCTTTTTATCCCTTTCATAAAAGTTTCTCTCCTCTTCTCAGAATATAATTTCCTTGTAGCCGGAGAGTGCAGTGTAATTATGGAGAGAAAAATATATAGAAACAGAAACCCCTGGAACTTTATTTGACATTCAATTTCTATTACTATTTTTTAAAAAACTAGAAATATTGAAATGTATCTTCTTAAGTTTCTGCTTCTGATCATAAGTTTTTGGATGTTTCTCCAAAGTTACATTTTTATCATCCTACTTCAGTGAACTAACAAAAGATATATTTAGTCATAAAATACAACATAAAATAATGCTGTAAAGGAAGGAAGACCTTTTCTACATACAGGGTAGTACTACAGGATAGAAAAGAATGGGTTAAAAGAATAAATCCTTATTATCACAGTTTATAACACCATCCCAGATGCCATATGTCTCGGAGCTGGTAAGAGACTTTTCAGTAAAGCACATTTGGCTTTTCCAAATATTGTAGTACTTTTTCCAAAGCTCTTTTGAAGCATACAAATCAAAGGAATCCTGTACAGTTGACGCAAGAGTGGGATTACGTGTATGAAGAAGTAAAGATTTTAAAATCTAGATTTGCTTTATTGGAAACTCACTTTTAAATATAAGTGCAGGTAGCTCTGGTTTGGAAAAAATACGCAGGACAGTAGTTAATATAAGTGAAAGGGGGAAAATCCATATCCAACTGTTACAGTTTCTGACCGCCGTGGCTCAGGTAAACCCCGACCAAAGAGTGAAGGCTTTGAGCTGTACAACAACTCCACTCAGAACGGATCACCTGAGAGCCCTCAGCTCCCATGGACCGAGTACAGTGAACCAAAGAAGCTGCCGGGGGATGACAGGTTAATGAAGAACAGAGCTGATCATCGCTCCAGCCCCAATGTAGCAAGTAAGTAAGATTATCCTCCTTTTAGGGGTAGATGCCTCCTCCACTAGTTTCGGAGGCTGTAGAATTCAAAAGGGGATGATTGTTTTTAAAAACGGATTAAGTTTAAAATGTCAATGCAGTAGTAATGTTTGGAGCAAGCCTCTTGTTGGAACTATTCAAAGGAAAAATCATAGTTACTTTGTGAATACTATTATTTTATTAAGTTATGTAAATTATTATTAACAGTCATGTAAATGCTTCCTTTAACTTTCCAACAGATCAGCCTCCGAGCCCCGGGGGAAAGAATGCTTATGCATCTGGAACGACCACCAAAATAACCTCAGTCTCTACTGGAAATCTTTGCACAGAGGTCAGAAGTGGGAAGCAAAATGCTGGCTATTAAACTTTCCTTGGCTATCAATAGCATCAGTGTGCTGGAGTCAAACCAGCGTCTGTCTTAACTGTTTGAGCATAATGCTGGTGCAGGGACTGGGTGGAGGGTTTTGCTTATTAGAGCTAATGAAGGACTGAGACAGCTTTGAGGGATTTTTATTTTATTTTTTTTATTACATTTTGTTCATGAAGTTGTCCTTGTGATTTCTTAGGTTTGTACAACATTGCATATTTGTTTTCAGACCATAAAAACATGAGTCATAACCACAATTATATTTGATAGTAGACAACCTCTTTATCTCTTGTTCCAGACAAAAATTGCTCTTATGAGCTGAAAGAAAACATTTGGAAAGTGCATGTTTAGAGTAATATTCTGTACCGATCTGTGTGACTAAAAAATTCTACCTTAAGTTCTTTCTACCTTTTTCAGGAACAGACTCTGCCTCCACGACCTGAAGCTTATCCCATCCCAACACAGACCTATACTAGAGAATATTTCACATTCCCAGCTTCCAAATCCCAGGATCGAATGGGTCCAGCTCAGAGTCAGTGGCCAAATTATGAAGAAAAACCACAGATCCAAGCAGAAAGTAATCATTCGATCAATTCTACAATGCAGGTGAGAAGTAATTTCTTTCTATGTAAGTTAAAAAGAAAAAAAGAAAGGAAAACCAGAAAAAAAACTGCTTTCCACTCCCAGACTGCTGGAGACATTTTTGCAAAACAGTCAGCTCTGTAATTTCTGAGCTGTTGAAGACAAACTATGCCATGGAGGGGAACAGATGTACTTTTGCCAAGATTGGTTTGGGATCAGAAACCTTACTCCATTTTTGGTTAGGGTTTTTTTTCTCTTTTTTTTTTTTTTTCCCCTCTCCACTTGCCCCCATCCCCGCCCCATAGAATTTACATTGTCACATTCTGCATATCTGGTGTCTGGGACGTTTTAATCCCCTGTTAGAGGCAATGGGGTGTAGATAGTAGTAGAGTTTGTCTTGAAAGATATTTTGTGATTTTCTGAAAAGCAAACTAAGTCTTTCACACTTTCAAGAAGGTTTACATGGAAAAATCTCTTTGCCTGTGGGTTGTGTTGTTTAAGTGACAAAGTGAAGTATTAAAAATGAAATAAAACAGTACTTTGAGACCTACCCAAGGTCTTCACTGAAACACAATCCCTGCTGTAGGTTAAAACAAAAAATAAAAATTTCAAGTTGCATCTGTTATCAGAGTAGATGATTCTTGACCTGAAATTAATTTACCCCTCCTGTACCATTACAAATTCAAACAATAATGTTGTTCTGCTCTTTGTAAATGAGGACTTCACTAAAATCCATGTAGGAAATTAGATCTACCAAATCCAGTCATTGGGTCATCTTTTTCTCTAATCCACCAGAGATTTAAAACTGGAGAGAAAACTTTTGTTTTGCTATTTATTAATTTGTCAAAGAAGCGGAGCCTTACACCAGGCAATGTATGTCTTACTTTTGGAAAAGCAATGTCACATAAATTATCTTGAAATTGTGTCATAGAAGCAAAGTAAGGATTGATTATTGATTACTCATATAGATAATGGCAAGCAAATTCTGTAAAAAGTCAACTGAATAAAAGCCTGGTGCTTTTTTTTTCATTGTTATAGATACTAAATCCTAATTATTTCACCTGTTAAGAAAATAGATGTTATACTTGATGTAGGATGGTAATTTTGAAGGTGAATGCTGCAAGTTAAATTACTGTGGCAAAGCTATGGAAATATTTTGCTGAATTTCCATGCTTAACTCCTTCATGTTTCCTGATTTCATTTCACCTGTTCTTAGTTGCACAGTTAATGTCTGGGCTCTCTGTCAGTGATGGGAGAGGACAGCAGCTCCAGAGAATGGTTCCTACTCGTTTGTCTTAATGGGATGAATTGCTTCCTGGACTTGCACCCTCCCCTGCTTAAGACAAGCTTAAATGAGCAGCTTAGATGAGATGGTTAAAACTGGTGAGATGAACCCCATCTGTTAAAGCTGTTGACAGATACTGGATCTTGGTCTTAAAGCTGAATGCAGTGCAGAAAAGTGTTTTCATAAAGCAAAGGCTAGAAGCTTTGGCTCCTTAACAAGCATTGAAAGTGTACACGATTTTCTCCTGCTATGCAATAAGTCTTTTAGGTTGAAAATAGGCTTTAAAAAAATTTTTAAAAATACCATTTAATCTTTACAGAGAAAACTGGCTTGTAAAAAAGCTGCCCTAAGCTACTGACTGACGTGAAATGCCTGTTTTCTGCTCTGGAGGCATTAGCAAACTGTTTGGCTAGGTGCATCTTCACAGCAAATCTAACACAAATAGCTGTGTGTTCAGCTCTGCTGGACTAATAGAGCATAAAAAATACACTTGTTCATCTCAAAGAAGGCATTCTTTAGAGGTCGTGGCTAAGGTCATTGATGGAGGAAAAAGAAAGGGAGTTTGCTTTGTTAGTTTTCTCTCAGTTGTTGATAATTGGTACATTATGTGTTCCATGCTTAGTAATTCCTAACATTCAAAGTATGAATATTTGCTTCAAGAAAATCATTAATAGATTTGATGAGCCTACTTTATGGCCCAGTATTCCTTTTCAGGATGTTGTATGGTGCAGCGAGACCCTGAGCTTCTGTAGAGTAAGACTTGGTGTTTAACACTAAAAAAGTGACAAAAGCACAGACCAATATCCCTGTGCCTCAGAAGCAGGTGGAACTAGACCTGGCTGCCAGGATTCCCTGCTCAGGAGTGGCGCTGGAGTAATGGGAGCTTCCTGCAGGTCATCTTGCCTGTTAATGGAGGAGGGTGGGCAGAGGCTGCCCTGTCTCCCCCTCTGCAGCCTTTCTGTTTGCCTTCTCAATAGGAAGAATGTTCAGTCGAGTCAGCTGAAGCCTGAATGGCAGAGCTGCTGTGCCCGAGCTGCTGCTCCGAGGTGCTGGGGCTCTCGTGCTCACATGTAGGGGAGGGGGGAGCAAGGATAGTGCTGACAACTTGTGCGAGCTGGGGAGATTTTCAGCTGAAACTCCATTTTGCATTCATCCTTCCTCCCAGTCCAGCTTTCCGTGCATTTCAGAGGTTGCAAAGTCTTCCATCACTAAAATGAATGAAAAAGACTGAGAAGAATGTTTCATTGTTGGTTTTGGGAAACTTACCGGGCGTGGAAATGCTGATATTCACTAAAAGTAATTACCTCCAGCAATAAGAATGCGATTTGTGACCCGTTTTAAAATACGTTGTAATATTGATGGACTATGAAATACATGCCTTGTTTAATTTTTTCCAGCGTGTAGCTCGCTCCCAGGAAGAACTCCGAGATAAAGCTTTCCAGCCAGACAGGAATCGTCTGGAAGTCGTTATACGGAAGGATGTAGAGTACATTGATCGAAAGTCAGACAGCGATCAGTGGATGAATTCATCTGTGGATTCTAGCACCTCTAGCCAAGAACACCTGAACCATTCATCCAAACCGGTCTCGCCTGGTTCTTGTTTAACTAAAAGTGGACCTGGCCGGTGGAAAACTCCAGCTACCAGCCAGGCAACTCCAGTGGCCGTTTCCCAGCCCATCAGAACAGATCTTCCCCCTCCACCGCCGCCGCCTCCCGTGCATTATGCAGCTGAGTTTGATGAATTACAAATGGATTTGCCTCTGCCTCCGCCACCTCCTCCAAATCAGATAGGAACGCAAGCATCCTCCCAGGTGGCTGCTGCTGAGCGTAAAAAAAGAGAAGAACATCAGAGGTGGTATGAAAAGGAAAAGGCACGTTTGGAAGAGGAACGAGAAAGGAAGCGTCGTGAGCAGGAGAGAAAGCTGGGCCAAATGCGCTCTCAGCCACTAATTCCTGCTCAGCCTGTGGTTCCCCCTGTTTCCCTTCAACAGGTGAAATCAGAAAAACCTTCAACTTTGCAGAGGTCTCAAGAAACAGTTATTCGAGAGCTGCAGCCCCAACAGCAGCCTCGGACTATTGAGCGGAGAGATCTGCAGTACATTACTATCAGCAAGGAGGAACTCTCCTCTAGTGACAGCCTCTCTCCAGATCCCTGGAAACGGGATGCGAAGGAGAAACTGGAGAAGCAGCAACAGATGCACATTGTGGACATGCTGAGCAAAGAGATTCAGGAACTTCAGAACAAGCCTGATCGTACAGCAGAAGAAAATGACCGTCTCCGCAAACTCATGCTGGAGTGGCAATTCCAAAAGCGACTTCAAGAATCAAAGCAAAAGGATGAAGATGATGATGAAGAAGAGGATGATGATGTGGATACAATGCTCATCATGCAGCGATTGGAGGCAGAAAGAAGAGCAAGGGTAAAAAGGGGGGATAATCCTTTCTAGACAAAAGTATTGTAACTGTATATATCTCTTGGTGGGTTCTCTGGCTTTGAGTATTTTGATGTTGTAGGGTAAAGGAGGATGAAGCTTTCTTAAATACCCTGAATTTTAAAACTGCTAATTCACGGTGGTTTCTCCAGTTGAGTGTTGTGTTATGAAGGTATCATAGCTACCTGTTCTAGAATCCAAGCTGGCAGTCAAATTTACTTTTCTGGTTGTGGGGACAGAAATGCCCTTTCTATAAAGGGATTTTGCCATGTACCTGGAGTAGGATTAGAAGATTAAATACGGCAGGAATTTACTTACTTACCTTACTTACCTTTGAAATTATTAAAGTCTCTAGGAGAGCAAGGAACAAAAATAGTGTAGGTTTGTTGCCTTTTTTTTTTTTCTTCCCCTTCCTTTTTCCCCCCTCCCCTCAAACACACTTACCTCTAAGAGTTCTAATTTGTAGTCTTGGACCTGACCACAGACCCTGAACGCCTGCCCTTTCCAGGGAGCGGTGACCTGAGCTGAGATCCCCCCTCGACGGTCTGCTCCCAGTGACAGCTGCCGTGTAGGGCAGCTGCTGCCTCTGCTTTTACCACCACCTCTGTGGTGACCCCCCAGCATTGCTGGGGGAAGCCCTGGGCTGAGCCACGTGGTTTTGGGTGTTGTAACAACTAATGCTCCCTGTGTAGGGCTCCAGCTCGTACACACCTGGATTTTCCATGGTGTTCAGTTTCAGCAGTACCTGACACGGTTTGCCTGCCTTAGCTTCAGTACTGTGAAAGCTCAAAATATGTGTCATAAGATAATACAACTGAATAAGTATGATGGAGTTCTCTCAGAATCTGCTAAATTTATTGTTACTGAGACCTTTCTCCTATTTTCTATAGGAAAAATGTTTTTTCTTTTCTCTGAATAATAGCACACATACCAAAGTTACATGCCAGTAGCTACGCTTCGACAGGCTTAAAAAACTCTGTAACATGCCATGTATTCTGTTTATATTGAAAAAGTTGACTTAATTCCTCGATAAGCATTTTTTAATTCTTATGAAATGTTTGGACATGCTTGTTTTGACATTCAGAAATAGCTCTTGGCTTGAGTAGTATTTGAGCTCAGGGTTGTTTTGGCAGCTTGATTTCCTAAACTTACTCTTCTCACGTTCGCTGCAGTCTGCTTTGCTTTCCTTTTTTCTTGTGGCTAACTTTATTGCTGTGTAAAACAATAGATACCTCAGACTTGGAAACTGAAGAAAGGAAAAGCTAAATATATCTTTGGCAAACGGGTTGCATTAAAACCCGGCATCTCTAACATGTAATTTGTAGCACAGAGGCAGTTACCTATGGGCATAAAAAATCCGTGTAAAACTGCCATTTTAACAAACAGTGTCTTTAAAATTTTACTATAACAAGGCTAAAAAAGCCATGTGTCATTAGTAGAAAGCCAGTTGTATTGTGTAACGTTCTATCAGTCTTCTCTGTAAGTGCTGGATTTAAAATACTGTTTGTGCATAAAGTTCTTCCAGCATTTTGGAACCCTTTGAAACTTAAAAATAGCAGTTGTCTTGAACTGAAGTAATGTTTGCGTTTTGATTACATTTCACTGTCTATACAACTAGAGATGGCTGAAGTAGCACCTCTGGAGAAATACCGTGGTTTTGAATGACTAGACCAAGATTGATGAAAATTTTGGTTTATTGGATTGTTTTAATTTCTGTATTTCAGGATTATGTCAACTCAGTTCCTCGTTCTAAAACAGCTGACTTAACAAATAAAAGAAAATGCTTTTGAAATAGTACAAGTCTAACCTATCTTCATTTTCACTGTGCATCTTTCTTTTTTTTCCCCTTTCTTACTACCTGCAGCAGACTGCTGTGCCAGCAATCTCTGTTCTAGATTTGGTATGTTTGTTTCTTTCTCTTGAATATCTCTTTCCTATTTCAATTCCTGATATTTTTAATAACCACCCTCTGTGCTTTGGATGATGATTTGGCCTCTTGGGTGTTCAAAAATAGTTGTGATACAATAAGTAGTAAGTTAACTGTAAGCATGCTTTTGAATGTTTCCAGATGTGGTGACTCCTTTCCCTGTGTTTCCTTTCTTTTAGATGTTGTGCTCTGCTTGCAGGCTTGGCTTGTTTGTTGTAGCAGTGGTCTAATATAAACTGTGTATTTCATGTTTTGTGCAACCGTGTTTATAAAATCTTACTAATAACTTTGAACAGACTGAGGTAAGATTTCCCCCCTTCCCCACTCCTGCAGGTTTTAGAAGAGCTCCAGCAACACCATCCCTTTCCAGTTTGAAGTAAAATTGTCCTGAAAGCTTAATAATACATCATACCATTTCAGCATATGCTGAAACCCTGTTGTTTACAGATGTTACAACTTTCTCATTACAGTAAAAAATGGCTTGTGAATTCAGAAATTGGAATTTCTGAACTACTCTGAACTAGTATTTCCAAGTAGTCACATAAACATGTAATTATTAGGTTACTGTATAATTTTAGTTTCAATTGGTTAATACCATTCTTTTGTATATAAAACATGACAGTCTTTCAAACTGGAGCAGTAATTGCTATGACTCCAGCTAATTCCGTATTTGATTGCTTTCATTGGAAATGGGTACATAGAAAAAGAGTTCTGTAGTCTTCTAGAGAAGAAAAACGTTGCCTTCAAAGTGTATTTCTATACAATTAATATACTGATTTGAAAGAAAGGTAATGCTGGTGAGTCCTATTAGTATACTTGGTTTGTGATGCTGGAAAAAACCCTGTAAAGTATGTATGTTAAAGTATAGGCGTGCATGTTCAGCACTGCCTTATTTTAAATCCCCTTCTATAATGCATACTACAGAGAACTTAGTCTAAGGGGTTTGGGTTTGTGTCTATGTGCTTCGTGCAGTGAAACAGGTGAAGCATGTCAGCTTTCTGAATTAATAGACAAGCCAGGATTCTTGCTTTTTTCAGACGTAGTATCTATCAATATTTTTTCTTATCACTACTCCTGCATTATTTTGCCTTAAGCCTTGTTCCTTGGAGCAACTGGATAGATAAAGTATTTTACTGAGCAGGCTGTAAACTTCTGGATCTTTCAGTGACAGGAGGCTGTGAAGGCAGACTGTATCAGTGGCTTTAGAAATGGCTTAGACAAATTCATAGACGTGGCGCCTGTAAACAGCCACTCGGAGGATTGCAGAAGGCTGTGCCAGCTGGCAGCTCTCGTGCCAAGATGAATGCTGGGCAAATACTCGAAGAAGTGGCCAGGCTTATGTGCAGCTCTTCACGCCGTGATCAAAGACAGAATACTAGGTGGATCCGAGGCCTGGATCAGTCGAGGATGCATTATGGTCAAAAACTTCACTTTAAAAAAAGAAAGCAAGCTTGCTTCTGAAGTAGATGATGCTGAACTCTATACCCAGCAAATACTTCTTTTTCCTAATTTCATCATTTTCATGCTGTTCACATGATTTTCTGTGCATATTTACATTTCTCCTATGCTGCTTCATGTACCCAAGTAATTACTACCTTGTTTCTAAAAAAAAAAACCCACTTCTGAATGCTCGAAGCTTTTTATCTAACATGAGCATTGGTGATGGCTGCTCTTATGAGGCTGATGAAGTGTGATGAGTAGTTAACGTGTGAGTTTGCAACTTGGCTAGTGTTTCTTTTTCAAATTGCCCGGGCCACTGATCTGACCCAGCTTTAGCTATCATAAAGAAATAGGTATAAATTTATAGTTCTTCTGGAACGTCTTTTAAAGCATTCTAGGCAGTGCTGGGAGAAATTAATTTTGTCTGGAGTCTGAGGCTTCCTGGATGCCTGCCAGCCCTGTGAGCATCCTAACGCTTCTGATAGGGATCAGCCCAGGAGGAGCAATAGCTCACAAGAAGGGTGGGTGTTTTTCACCATCCTAGGTAAAAGCAGCGGGTGTGCTGGTGGCAGGGGAACAGAGCTGTGCAGCTGAGCGAGCTGGTGGCAGTCTGCAGCAGAGCAGGGACAAAGCAGGGGGGAAAGGATCAGTGCTTTGTGCTTAGCTGCTTCCCACAGGCAGAGCTGGGAGAATGCTCTCCTCCGTCCCTCTGGCTGTACGGATCAGTTAAACACGTGCTGCTTTGGAGAAACCCTGGAAGAACAGTAAATCACAGGGAAATGAAACTTTTAAATTGGAGTCAAACTAATTGGAACAGAGAGGTGTTGAATCTAAATATTCAACCTGAGAATCTAACAGCCCTCTTAGTAGAAATGGGATGTGAAGCTAATTTTCCTCAGCACCTTGAAAATTTGGGATGGAGTTTCAGTTGGGTGCTGTTGTTTGCAGTTACAAACACAAATGCCTGCAAGTGCCCCGGCCTGGCACACCTTGCCTTGCCGTCCCCCTGCCCCTGCCTCTGGGAATGCTCCTAAGGAGAAACTAGTTACTAATCATAAAGAAATGAAATGTTACTCTCTTGGTAGTTGCTCTCTTTTTGCTTGTGCCTTACATATGATTTTTGGCCCTTTTACCAAGTATTTATGTTTAGAATAGCCTCTGACCTGGATACAGTTGTCTTTGCAATTATTATGATTCAGATGTTGACAGCAGTTCCCCAGTGGGGACCCTTGCAGTTTTCTCTTCTTTCTTTTGTTAAGCTCGCAAGAAAATAAAAGAAACCAGACCCATTTCCTCTTTAATTTCGTTTAAAATAATTTTTTGTTTGAGTGCATTTGAATATGACTGTTGGTTACTAAGAAAAAAGACATCTGTATCGTAACATGGGATCAGTAACTGCCACGTTCAGAGTTTTTCTCTAAATGCAGTTGGGACAGATTCAAGGAGTTTTCCTGTAATTTTTCATTGTGCATTTTTTGCCCCCTCTCCCTTATTTTTTTAAAAGGAAATTACTTCTCTTCTGTAACTCCTTTGAATTACCAGCTGTCTCTCCTTTTGACAGCAGAATTATCTCCTTTGCTAAAATGATGTCTTTTTAATAACCAAGACAAGAAGGGGACTGCATCTAAGCAGGGAGCTGGTTAACTAGTTTATTCCCTGCTTTGCTGTATATGCTGGGCTTCATCTCTACCTGTCTGTTGTTTTCAGTTTGGAATTACAGAAGTTTTAGCCCTAAATACAGGGAATTTACCTGGAGGTAGCATCCTTTAGTATACATTTGCAAAATTACTGCCCAAATGAAATGAATTAATTTTGTTCTTTAGCTTTCAAGCTCAAAAATAGTGTGTTTTAACACTTCAGATGAGAGGTGGTTTCACTGCAATTAGTCTCTGTAGCAGCTTGAAGATGTAGAAGGCAAAATTGCTTGTTGTACAAAGTCATAAGATACCCATAACACAGATACTACATGAACAGTGGAGGAAAATAATTGCCAGATAATAAGTTTTAAAAAAAAAAGTTTGTTTTTAGAATTGACTGGAAATTTGATTAAAAACCCTAGTCTGCTTTAAAGCACGTTTTCTGTTAATTACAGGAGGGAGAGATGTATACATGAAGGTTGTCCTCACAAAGTCTATTAAAAATAAGTTTATCATACTGTATCCTTATTTTTTGTGTCTTAAGGGTCTTTCTCTGTAAATGAAACTGGATTATAACACCAAATCTAGGAGTAGAGAATTATCTGTGTTACATAGCAAAATCTAATGACTTACTGATTTATACCAATGAGTATAAAGATTTTGTGGGGGGAAAAAATCCCATTTTAAAACATGTGCTGCAGTCAGAAATAACACAGCATGTAGTCCAGTTCATTTGTATTTGTGAATGTTATTGTGCCAGTGAAGATTCCCCTCCATCAAGGGTTTAGATACCATTAACTGTGGAGAACCATGCAAAGTTTGGATTGTTGCTCGGTTTTCTTACCTGTGCAGTGTTTATCATAAGCATATATGAAATAGCATTGGGCAGGAGTTGTTCAGGTGAGCTGTTTAATCTCAGTAGCCAAATATTTCTTTGGCTCACTCTGTTTTTTCCAAACACATCTGTTGCAGATACAGTGGGAGATTTTATTTATCTCCCAAGACTATTTGCAGATTTACTGAATGAGCCTGTTACTTTAAATGGATTGACCCTTTGACTAATGAATCATGATTTTTCTGGTGCTTAAATATTAATCCAAAATGCAAAACCAATTGGCTGCTGGAGCTGTGAGCTCTTGGTTCCAAGTACTTAATTTCACTTTACTGTACCTAGGAGACTATGGTTGCTGAAGCTGTCTGGAACCTGAGTCACCTCAGTCTTCTGCTAGGGGTTCAGATGTGACTGCTAGAAATGGTTCCCAGTGTGTTTTGTGCTTTTATGTATGTAGTTCTGTGTATTTTTTTTCTCCTTTTCTTTCTTCTTATTTTAGGGAAAACAGTGTAACAAAGCATACTCTTAACAGCTGGAAATCATTGATTTATCTGCAGTATAGCATTTTTTACTGAATTGAGTTATCATTAGATGCAAATAGGTTTTTGAGGGTTTTTTTACCCATCTTACCCACATGAGTGACGGAAAAATTAAAGATGTGTGTCTGTTAGTTACAGGACGAAGAACGCAGACGGCAGCAACAGCTGGAAGAAATGCGCAAACGGGAAGCAGAGGACAGGGCCAGGCAGGAAGAAGAGCGCCGGCAGCAAGAGGAGGAGCGGACCAGGAGAGAGGCTGAAGAAAAGGTTGTGGTCTTCCGAGTGCTGTGGAGTTTCTTAGAGGCCTCTCTTCCTTAACCTGGCCCGTAATAGCTCCGTGCTGGGTCAGCGGGGGTTAAACGCGCTAGCCCTACTGATAGGGGTCATGGCCTAAGCCTTCAGTTCATCCAATATAAAGCAAAAAGTCATTAAATATCCCGGTTGTGGTGGCTGGAGTTGACTGGTGTTGCAGAAATTGTACTGCAGGTTTGCCAGCTAAAGGTTTGTAGCCATGGCAAGGGCTTGCCTTCGGGGCCTTTGCTGAAAGTTAGGGCAGAAATCAGTTGCCTCCTGGTTTCCTTCAGCCCCCAGACATGACCTGCCTGCCTCCTTTATCACAACGGCCCAGTTACTGCTGTTGGCTTTTGCTGTGTCTCAGAGGCAGCACTTAAATATTCTTGGAGTAATTATTACTCTCTCTGTATCAGTATAACACATGAAATACAGTGAAGTGGAGACAAGTAGTTATTAATTTCTTTTATGTTTGGACAATGGTAGGAAAAGATACTGGTTTCTGGAAAGGAAGTAAATGCAATCAAACAGATTCTAAAAATTCAGAACGTTATAGGTGAACTTGAGAAGGTTTATTCCTCAAAACAGGAAGATGAGACTCCTGGCATGTTTAAGACCCTTTTCTTCTTAGAACAGTTAACTTTTGTTCAGATTGAAGAATTGTCCATTATTAACACTCACTGCAGAATGAAGAAAGAGGGCTGGCTTTTTATCTTTAGAGTAATTTCATCTTGGAAGATTGATTTGTTAATTTGTTTTGTTAGATAGTTTTCAAGCTTGATTAGCCTGCTTGCCATAAGCAGTATGGGTTGATGAGTAGAAGGAAGCTAAGCTCACAGCGGTCCTAGGTGAGAAGCGAGGAAGGTACTTAAAAACATACTGTAGGAAGTTTAAAAGCAAACAAAAGCAACCAAAAAAACAACCAAGGCTTTCTTAATTTCTCACAATGATGCAGATAAATGACATTTGGATCACACGCTTGAAAGGGTTTTCACTGATGGATCATGACTGAGACACTCGTGCACCTGCCCACCCAGGACTTGGTGCCATCTCACCACTACTGTGGTTTTAGAGATGAGTTTCATGTCTTTTTTTCTTAGGATTAACTGAATCATGGTGTTCAGCAGATAAAGTGGATTTTTTTAAACACATAGATGAAAAGCAGAAGGGATGGTTGTTCAAAATGTCATATATTCCCCACAGAAGTTATACTATGCTAAGACAAAAGGGAGTTTTGTAACATGAGGTTTCCAGATACACCTTTTCATTTGTTATCAAACAAACTATTGAATTAGACCTTTGTATTAATTTACAATGTGACTTAGACAGCAGCTGAACAGATTAAATGCTATTTAGTTTAAAAACATTAAAAATCCTTTTAAACTGGAAAAATACATAGAAGATATTTCATGACCTTTTAAATGGTTCATATGGCCTCATATAAATATCATTAGCACAGGTTTTTTCATTTGTTTTTTAGAACTGTTTTTAAAAAACAGTTACTTGATGTCCCGTTTAGAAAAGTTATTCGTAATTTGATTTCTATGTGAAAGTAGTTTTCCTGGTATTTATAGTAGAAGCTTTGTTAGGAGTCATCTATTTCCAGGCTCTCTTGATGAACTTACATTGTATAAGCATGCAGCAAAATTACAAGGTTCCTTTTTTTAAGACTGTAGTTATTTTAGTTATTTCCCTCTCTCACAAATTCTTTACAGCTTTAGTAAATGTACTGCTTATTAGCTGTGGTTACATTTTAAGTAATAATTGCTAGAATTGCCCTTAGTTCACACAGGCGGCTGCCTTAGATACCAGAGCTGGTGGTAAATCTGGAAATAACAGTGACGCTGTGTTACAGGACAACTGCCATTTTTTCCTTAGTAGTAAATATTCTTTGAATGAGTCCATATAGATGCCCTGCTTATTGCCAGAAAAGGAAACAAAAAATTATGTTTGTCGCTCAGTGATGGAAAACTGAAATCTCTCCTAGATGTGAATGTCTGTCTTTCTGACCGCTGTGTTTGTTTCCTCTGGCCTTGCAGAGGCGACAGGAAGAGGAGTATTACAGTCGCTTAGAGGCTGAGAGGCGCAGGCAGCACGATGAAGCAGAGCGAAGATTACTGGAACCTGACGAGCCTGGTCTGTACAGACCTCCACTTCCACGGGAATATGAACTCCCATCCCCAACCCCTTCATCTAACGCTCCTCCTCCCCCACCTCAGCGAAACACCTCTTACCTCAAAACACAGGTCCTCTCCCCTGACACGATTTATACTGCCAAGTTTGTTGCATACAATGATGATGATGAGGAGGAGGAGGATTCCAATCTAGCAGGTCAGGATAAGTACTCCAGCACAAGAAAATCTTATGGTGACTTTCCTCCTGCCACCCTTAAGCCACAGCAGCCCTCCCGCCAGCCTCGCCCAGTTTCAGATGGCCTCTTTCTTTCCAACTCATTCCAGTCATCTCCAGTCAATGCCAACAGTACTGCTGCCAAAAAAAGCCAGCCCCCACCCCCTCCAAACAAACCGGGTTCCATCCATGCCGGCAGCTCTAAAGGTAGACACCGTGAAATCAGTCGTCTCTACAGAACTATCCTCGTGTGTTCCACTCTGGTGCTGTAGATTGAATCACTTACTCTGTGATTTACTTCTCTTCCCACTTAATCACTATTTTCACTATGGTGATCTAACTCAAATTCTGGTATTAATACAAATCTTCCAATTTTTAATTGTTTTGATTTCTCAAATTTTCTTGTTCCTTACCCGAACTCTTCAAAAGCAAAAATTCCATCTTTCACACAACGAATCAGAAATTATTTCAACTGTTACTCAACCAATTCAAAGTACTGTTGGTTTTGGCTTTCACTCTGTATCTCTCAGTGATTTGTTTTGTACAACTGACCACTGGTTCCTCAGGGCATCTGGAAGCGCATCTTTCTTGAACATAGGAAACCTTTTCTAACGGGTCCATGGACAGAGCTTATCTTCTGCTTTTGTTATTGGTACCAGGGTTCTCTCTTTTCATAGTGTGTGCAAATGGCTTTAAAAATTACCTTTGTAGGTGTGGTTCTTAAATATACAAGCATCAAGAGAGACACGTAGGCCATGCAGTTAGTTTCATGTATTAGTTCCTTCTGGCTTGTACGGTGCAGTTTTCTTGCAAAGAGAGACAAAAATCTAAATTTCATCTTAGTGCTTTCTGCCTTACTCCTTCCCTTCTACCACCCTGTATTTCTTTGTCTCCTCATCTTGTTTCTTTTATAACTCCCAAGTGAAACTAAACTCTCATGGAGTTTAATTTCAAGTAGAGCTCTAGCTGCTTAGGAACTTCAGCACCATGTTTTACCTGCAGGGTGCTAGTTTAGCTGTACTCATGAATTCAAAGCTAATTCAGTCCAAAGTTCCATGCTGAATTGCTTTTAAAACTGCTGCTGTATAGGAGGAATCTTACATGCTTTACTCTTTGAGTATGTTTCTGTGTAGATATCACTCTAATAAATTTGCAGCTTATTAATATAAGATTTTGTCTTTAAATAGCAGCGTCTCCCAGAGCTTCCCCAGCATTTGTCCTCATCTTTTATATTTTTCTGAAGGGAAGGATGGCCATGACATTCTCCTAGTTTGTTCTTTTTACTCGTGCTGGAAGTCAGCAAATGCCTGACAACCAACTCCAGCTGATCAGATCATCCTTCTAAAATGCAAAGGGCAAGAAGTCTCCTGAGATAGCAAGGGAAAACGTTTATGCCTGCTTCTAGCCAACTGGCTAACTTGTTTTCTGGATTCAAGTCTCGGTGACAAATGCGGAAGCCTACAATGTGGCATATCCAATATCACCTTTTGGGCTGCTTAGCAAATCAGGAAAATCACTTAATTTCTTTAATCAGAAGTGTGGTGTGCCCTGGCCATAGGGAGTGTATGAAGCACGGAGTAGGTTCCATCTATAGGAAGCACTTCTAATCCAGCTGCAGTAGTGTATGAATCTGCCTCAGGGTAGGTATGAGGCCATACAGGGACACGATACTCTGAGCTTTCTGTCTGCATCCTTTTCAGTTGAGGCTCAAGTCATTGCTTCCCAACCAGCCATCCTTTCCTTTGCAGGGCAAGTCAGCCTCTGCCTCGGCTGGACTGCTTCCAGCCCCAAAGAGCGGCTCCACCCAGCGCTGCATAGTTCTAATGCTGCTGAGGGGACAGTAGTTTAGCTCAGTTATCATGAATAATTGATACAGTCGATGCTTAGCCGTTCACTGGTTGGGCTCAATACAGCACCCAAGCTGCATAAAAAGTATCCACACGGGTAATTATTCAAAGGAAAAAAAGCAAACTGGTTCATTTACCCTGGTGTTGCCTGTGAGATCTCCTGATGTAGTAGGACCTGTGGATCCTGCAAGCCCATCTGTCATTCTTTGGCTCTGTTATAGGTTCCAAATCTTAAAGGAAGGCGAGGGAAGGTTTTAGCTTTTCAGTGTGTTGTCATTAGACTGGAGGATAAGTAGACACAGTGCCATGTGCCACCAATTAGTGTGTTCAACTAATTCTGTTATGCCTACCTACCATGCGTGTGAGCACACTGATAAGTCCACAGCCAGGGAACCCAAATCAGTTCTGCATCAAAAGGAGTCTAGCTTATATCACTCAGAATTAATGACTTACAGTTAAAGAAAGATGGGAAATGTGTGGAAGATTCTCCTTAGACACTATGACTGTCTGTGCTGTCAGCCTGCTTTTAGGAATACTCTGAAACATCTGGCTTCTGACAGGAAACTTGTATTGTACATACTGAAATTTTTTCTTCTTTCAAAGCGCTTCTTTTTCTACAAATTCTTATTTGAAATTGACTTTAATAGAGTGTAAAATGTGCCTTCCACTGCAACACATAGGCTTCCAAAGGCCCTTACTTCCCTTCTTCATGTGGCACTTTGAAGGCTGTACCTGTAATGAATGAAGTAACTGCAGAACCATCAGTCAGTGGTTGTCGCCACCGCTCTTCCTGCCTCCCATCATCCACAACCACAACAATGCCATTTCACATGTAATTGCATTCCCCAATCCTGCTTTCTGTTAATTTTTTATGGAAAAATGACTCTCAGGAAAGTGAAATGTTTGGTGATATTTTTTTGCGTATGTGCGTTTGTTTTTCTGGAAGACAATCAGAAGGACGATCTGCAAAGATTTGGTTAGGGTTTTGGTAACAGTTGAGGAATATTGTAGTATGATGCTTCGCCTTTAATAACCTAATCCATAAACCATACGACTAATTCTGAACACTCTTATTTCATGATTTTTAAAATAGCCATGAGAACAGGTTAACTTCACCTGATTGCTCAAGCTTCTATGAAGACTGCCTGCGTAACGTACAAAGCCGTTTGCACAAAATGCAGAACTCACTGTGCAGTTTTACCATCTCCCATCTCGCTGACTCTGTTACATGACTGTCCTTTACAGCTCTCTTCTGTTGTCAGTGTTAACTCCAGCAAACCACGCTTTGCAAATTTTTCTCTCGTACCTTCTTCCACTGGGTCTCTTAAGATCATTGGTCCTGTCAACCAACCAAGAAAAAAATCTAATGCCCAAATCAAAACTTCTGAGGCAGGTGGAAGAGTGAACCACAGTGTGTGGATCCAGGCTTTCCAGAGGAAGGTCATACTTGTGTGAGCGTAAGACTCATGTCTGAAAGGAAAAACAAAATCTCCATATGCTTAGCAAACCTGGTATGATTTGGTCTGCTACAAATTTTTGGTGAAAAAATTTGGCCTACAACACATGAGCTAATAAGTTGGTTTGTGTGTTCCAGCCTCCTATATCTCTCTTGTTTTGTATATTTATGAGAAGGTACCAGTGGAAGAAGCAAACATTTCCTTCTATAGCGAAGAAGGTTCACAAGACATAACATATATTTAGACCAGAACTGTCTGATGACAAATCTGAGTATTGTGCTGACACTTAGTTTTACTCTTGTTATGACAGTTACTAAGATAATACGGTCTTACAGATTAAATTATCGAACTTTTTTAATTGGAAAGAAAAGGTTTTGTCTTGTGGCCTTTAGAAAGTATTAATATAATGTGTAAAACCTGTGTGTTACGTCAACTTAAACCAAAGGTGCAGTGCTGCAAGATGCTGGCTTGAAATTTGAATGGAGGGGGGCGGCGACAACATTTTCTGAGTGAGACTGTTTATTTGATCTGACTAAGCAGAGACAAAAATTCTGACTCTAATGAATGGCAAAGATGGTATATACTGATCTTTGCTTACTTTTAGCCTCATAAAGAGAGCAGCTGCAGCTAACTTATTTCCTGTGGAGCTTGTTATGGGATAATGGAGAGTGTTGCTCTTTCCCTGAACAACTTGTAATGTCTGCCTCACAGTAAGCCGTAATAAGATAAAGCCCATGACTTGCTCCCCGTTGGGTAATCTAAACAAAATGTATTCTGACTCAAAACTAGGAATAAAAAAAAATACAGCTGTTTTGACAGGGGGTGGGATATAGTTATACTGGCTTCAAATATTCTACAGGTTAGGTGACCCTCTAAATTTATTTCTGATTCTAGTTTGAGATTATTTCTTGAAAGAAGCACTGCACCTTTTCGAAGATATACAATATAAAACTTCTGTGTTGTAACTGCTGTCCTTCAACTTACCTTTTCTTTTGCATAAGGAATAAATTCATACACTGGATCTGCAGGAGCAGCTGCTGGGGCCCATGAAGTTTATCGGGATCCGAGAGACAAAAGATCTAAAAGGTGACATGCAGGAGACCGTTAACTTCCGTACACCTGACTTGGCTGACTTATACAATGTTTTCTGTTGCTGTTTTAGTTCTGTGGGCTAGTCAAGAGTTCTGCAGTAGGCTCTGGAGTATCTTGGGTTACTATAAAATACAACTAAGTTCTCCGCAAGTCTTCAGGTGATCTGAAGTAGTACTTCACAGCAGCAAATTTCAGTGTTACAACTGAATAAATTCAGTAAATTATTGTAAATTAACAAGTTCAACTGGTTTAGGTGTTTTTTCTAAATCTAAACAGTACCTCTCAAGTGGGATTCTTACCAAATTTGTAATAAGCATGAATAATACAGGCTGTATCTTACATGTGAGTGGCAAGCTGTGCTGTTAAGTGTGCTGAGGATGAGGCTGGGCTTGGCCAGGAAAATGTAGGTGGTGTTTCAGTGGAGTGGGCAGAGCAGAAACCTCTTGGAGCCAAAAGTGAAATGCCTCCTGATCAAGTTATTGAAAAATATATTAAAGCTTTATTATAGAAGGGTTAATTGCATGTGTAAAATATATATGATTTGAGATCTTCACTGTGGCAGTCAGAAATGTGTAATGCAAAAATGGGTTTGCTACAAGGGTAAGAGATTAGTGCAGGAGCAGGCAAGGATTGATCTTTGCCAGTATAGAATGAAATCCAGGGGTGTTGCAGCCACTGTAGCGTACCTCACTAATAACAGCTTTGCTTGCCAAGACACAAGAGCTTTGTGTTCTAGTGCCTTTCCCAAGACACGTGCCACCACAAAAAGACTTTCTGATTTAGCCATCACAGCAACACTGTGCTAATATAGGCAGAACCATAGTTTATACTCGCACTTCACTGTGAAAGCTGGACAGGCTTGAGAGGTGGGCTAATGCAAATGGCATGAAGTTCAACCAAGCCAAGTGCAGAGTCCTACACCTGGGATGTGGCAATCCCAGGCACAAATACAGGCTGGGCAGAGAATGGCTGGAGAGCAGCCCTGAGGAGAAGGACTTGGGAGTGCTCATGGATGAGAAGCTCAACATGAGCCGGCAGTGCGCACTGGCAGCCCAGAAAGCCAACCGTATCCTGGGTTGCATCAAAAGAAGCGTGAGCAGCAGGTCACGGGAGGTGATTCTCCCCCTCTACTCTGCACTTGTGAGACCCCACCTGGAGTACTGTGTCCAGTTCTGGAGTCCTCAACATAGAAAGGACATCGAACTGTTGGAACAGGTCCAGCGCAGGGCCACCAAGATGATTAGAGGGATGGAGCACCTCTCCTATGAGGACAGGCTGAGAGAGCTGGGACTGTTCAGCCTGGAGAAGGCTCCAGGGAGACCTGATAGCAGCCTTCCAGGATCTGAAGGGAGCCTACAGGAGAGCTGGGGAGGGACTCTTTGTCAGGAAGTCTAGTGACAGGACGAGGGGTAATGGTTTTAAATTGGAAGAGGGGAGATTTAGATTAGATATTAGGAAGAAGTTCTTTACTGTGAGGGTGGTGAGGCACTGGAACAGGTTGCCCAGGGAAGTTGTTGATGCCCCATCCCTGGAAGTGTTCAAGGCCAGGCTGGATGGGGCTTTGAGCAACCTGCTCTAGGGAGAGGTGTCCCTGCCCATGGCAGGGGGGTTGGAACTTGATGATCTTTAAGGTCCCTTCCAACTCTAACCATTCTATGATTCTATGATTCTATGATTTTTTAAATGGACCATTAGTACAATGTCAGAATTAAAGGTGTATGTGGGGAACAAAACCTTGCAGAACACTAAACAGAGAATCTTTCACTGTAGTGAAAAAAGCTATCAGTCAGTACGTGTCACTGAGAATTATTATATTTAAGGATATTGTCGATAAGAATTATAACAAAGACTTTTTTTTTTTTCCCCCCCCTTTCCAGCCAAGATACGGATTTACCTGGAGCACCAGAAAACTTGACGTTCAGGGAACGCCAGCGACTTTTTTCACAGGGTCAGGATGTATCCAATAAAGTAAAAGCTTCTAGGAAATTAATGGAACTGGAAAACGAGTTGAACACAAAATAAGATTAAAGCACCTTATGAGTTGTAACTGAAGATCTCTGAATTGAGGGATTGAGATGGGGGGCACACTACTAATGAACAGAAAATGAATGTTTTCTGAAAGGAGTGACTTTGATTCCTCTATATCTAAGACTGTTAATTAAGATTTAGAGATTTTGCAATAGCAAGAAAACTGATTACTTTGCCAGGAGCTTGTGGTTTATATGATGAAAGCACTGTAAAATTTTAAAGATATGAATCACGTGAAGGTAATTTTTTTTTTCTTTCTGTTTTGGGGGGTTAAGTTCTTGTACACCAGACCAAGTAGCACTTGTCAAAGATAAGTTCTGTTTCCTGGTGTTTTACAGACACACTTTTGTTTTAGCTGCTGAGCAGAGAGAGTGAGAATAGCTTGAACTGCCTAAACTAAACTGTGCACTAGAAATTAGTATTTTAGGTTGTTTGATAAGAAGCCAATATCTGGGCCACCTTAAATAAGACTTTATTACGCAAGTTTGACATACTGTATGGTGTTCGTAGAGTGATGAGCATATCAATACAGATCTTACCATTACTTAGTACTGGAATAACACACATTCTGTAGGTAGAACCTTGGAATAAAAACATTTCTAGTTCTACATATTTGTTGGGTCTAAAATGGTTGTCTAAGAATGTATCTGTAGTTACGGAAGTCTGTATGTCGGTGCAACCCCACTACGTGTGCTTCAGACTTTGAAGAATGTGACAATAAAACCGTTGGATAATTGCTTTACTAAAAATTGCATAAGCAATAGATAGTCGGCTACACTGGTGGCCCTTCATCAGCTAGGACCAAAATGTTAGTGATGTGTTAAAGGTGAGGAGTAACGAGTCCAGTTCCAAGGTGAGCAGAACAGATCAGTTTGTTTTGAGAAAGGTAGGTTAGAAGTTATTAGGCAATTAGGCAAGGAACAGTCTTGATAAGTCTGCTATTATCAGTTCAGCAATATCTTTTGGGTTTTTTTTACTATGGAGAAGTGAACTGGCCCATTGGTGTTGAGCAGCAGCTACAACACAGCTGGGAGTGGGAGTGTCGGTGAGGTCGTAACAGACCCGGAGTGCTGGCACCCAGCCCTCCCTGCTCCCGCTGAGGAAACCCAGCGAGCGAGCCCTTCTGAGTCTGAGCTGGCTTCACTGGCATCCTCTTACTGTTGTACTGAAAACCTTTCTGGCGGTTCAAGCTATTTTTTCACACTGTAATAGCCTTATTTAATTTTAAATTGTTAATCTTTTTCCTCCCACTGTTTCTTCAGCTATGCGTATGTGGCTGATGATGTTGGGAATAAGGACCTCATCAGAGTTTTTTCTCATTGTGTGATGTTAAGACAATATATATTGTGATTCCAAACAAATTTTCTATTTGACAAAGCCCTTTACTGGCTTTAGATGATTTTTTTTTTCCTGTATCATATTGTTCTCTTATAAATATATATTTAGGGAATTGTGCACACTTCCAAATACAAAGGGGTAGACTTTCACTGCCTTAGGAAAGAAATCACTTTTAATAAGAGTTGTATGATAAATAAATGCGAGTTAATGAAAATTGGAGTGTAAATATTTTTTACATATTTCAGGTTTCTTATTTGAAAGTGTGCTTTTACCGTTTCACCTGTTAAATATGAAGTAGAAGATTAAACTGATTCAAAGTGTTAATGAAGGATCTGCATGCTTGCTATGTCTGTTAATCAGGAAAAGCAAGCCTCTCCCAATTTATCTTGAGAACACTAGCAGCCTTACAGTGACAAATTTTTCTTAAGGAAAAAACCTTATGCTGTGGCTGAATTCCTGTTGCTGCTAGAATCTGACCAAGGCTTAGCAAAAAAATAACCTATAACCTTCAGTCGAGTGGATTTGGCCGCTATTGGGCATTCGGGTCAAGTGTGAATATGTGTAAAAGTGCTTTTCATATTTGTCTGTGCATTATTATGAAAAACATCAAAACTGCTGTAGTTTCCCATTTCTACTGTATTTCACTTGCAACCTATTTTTAATAAAGTTTGTATTGTATTTAACTTTGCATTAAATGTTTTTTGTACTGTTTGTTATGGGATTCTGCGTTCATAACAGTGCTG
This sequence comes from Thinocorus orbignyianus, assembly GCA_013400375.1. Taxonomy (NCBI): domain Eukaryota; kingdom Metazoa; phylum Chordata; class Aves; order Ciconiiformes; family Thinocoridae; genus Thinocorus; species Thinocorus orbignyianus. Next base: position 1,002,422 of record VXBW01007109.1, read on the forward strand.
TCGTAAGCCAAAGGGCTGGTTGTTAATATGCTTTGCCTTCCCTGTCCTTATGAATGTATTTACAAGCAAAGTCAGCGTATCTCATAATGAATAGATGAAAACCTCAAATTAATTTTACATGGAGAATCAACAAAGGATGCTGATCAGTGAGGAGAATTTCTTGGCCGACTGTTGTTCAATGTCTATAGCAGCGACTGGATAGAAGTGTTTTTTACAGCTTAACCAGCAACTTTGGAAACAGTAAATATCGGGGGGTGTGGGGAGTGGCACTGGTCACGCAGGCTCCTCATACTGTATTTGTGTCCTCCTCAGGTGAAAGTTGTGCTTCTAACAGTGAAGAGGAACCTGGAATGCAGCTAAGGAAATCATGTTATGACCAGAGTTTCCATTCCGGTTGCTGCAGTTAAAAAGTCAATTCATCTCTTTATTTGGAACACAAAGATGGGATAACTTTTTGTCAAATCTCTGGAAAAAAAAAAATCAGTTTGGCTGACCTGGAAGTTTGGGGGGTGGGGATGGGATGAGGCTCAAATTCAGTGTGTAGTTTGGAATGAAGGTTGAGCTAAAGGACTTGGGAATGATGATGCACCTCTTTCACCATGGGATTGATGTGGTTAGATGACTGGACTTGGTCTCTTATCAGACTCTGGCTGGGAGACTGCAGTTTAAGTTGTGCCCAGGGAGGGTGAGGGAGGACACCAGGTCCCGGTGAAGGGTGGTGGATGCCTTCTGCTGTAGCTGAGCATTCACTGGAGCCAGGACTGAGAGCCACCTGTGTCTCTTTCCAGGTGATTACCTCAGTCTCTTCAGTTGTGGGGTTTGTGCTATGGAATTTTCAGAATCACTATTGAGAATGTTCTGTAATTTAGCATGAGAGATGTGTGTATAAAGGCAGGGAAGAAGCTGAAGGAACCACATAAAGCCAGAAGTGCTGTGTAGTATGTTGCAAGGAAATGACTGCCGGGAGCTCAAGGCATCGCTGAGGGGAATCATTTATCCATGCTTTGTGTCTGTAGCTTTTGACTGAGAGAACACCTTGAAGAAAAGGAACATTTAATTTTGAATATAGAATGTGTAGTCTAGAAGAAAAAGGAAATAATCCATTGTCCTTCTGTATGGTAGTCCCTTGGTCTAAGAAAAAACAAAGAAACGGTACAAGCACCAAGTGATGTATTTGATGAGACTACGGTTGTTGCAGTTGTGAACTGTGCCGTAGAAACCTTATTTCCAGACTAAAGTAGTCCAGAGGTTGTGGGGGATAACCCTGTGATACACAACAGCGGTGGCGTGTTGTCAGTGGGAAAACAAGCTCTGAGCTGCGCCCTGCACAGTTCAGGTCAGGTTTTGCTGTGTGCGCTCTTGCTCCCTGTTTTGCTTTAGGGACGTGGGTTGTCACCCTTAGTAATACAGCTCTTGGTATTTTAATTGACGATGACCCTCATGGTGATAACTGTGAAATTACATTTGCATATGCAGCCAGGCCTGCTACTCCCAGCAAAGAGTCTCTAATTATTGTATCCTCTGTCAAATTCTCCCATCTGCACCTATCAGCCATATATGCTGCTTTTCAAATGCTTATACATACTGTTTGTACTGCAGCCTTGCTGGTAATTGAGGAAGAGGCAGGGAAATCAAGAAATTGACAAAGTATATAGTATGTGTCCTGTCTACTGAAATAGTAAACTATGTATGGGATCATGCAGATTGCTGTTTGAAGGTGAAGCAATGACTGCACAAGCAGCAGAATAAACAAGACCATTCTTTACCTCCTCATTCAGTTAGATACCATGAGAAATCACAACAAAAATGATGATGATAAAAAGTTAGCTTCACCAAGAATAGTCTTAAAACACGCTTAGTAACTTGTGCGTATAGTAATAAGAATGGGGAAACATTTGACTCTTCCTCCCATTTTGTCAAATGATGCTGCCATCTCACATGGTCAGTCAGCGGCTGCGTGGCCCAGAAGGCAAAGCCTCACAGATTAAAAATTTGGAATCAGCTGAGTTCTTGCCGTTACAGCTGGAAAAGTAAACTCCGTAAGGAGACCAAAGTGCAATACAGCTGCTTGGAAAACCTCCACTGATTCATATTAACGGATGGTTGTTCAGAACTGACCCACTGTTACTGAAGCGAATGTCTTGCTGAAAAAGTGGAAATATTTACCGCTTCACTGAATTGTGGTTTAGGAGGTTCAAATGACAGCAAAGGCTGCAATACAGCACTCTCGGCTTACTGCCTGCTGAGTGTGCCCAAGGTGCTTTCAGATGGGCAGTAGATGTGAGGGCCTGCAGCAGTGAACCTCACCGTGTCTGGCACAAGGACAGAAAACTTTTTGGTATTTTTCCATGTCGCTTTTCTTACCCATTTTGTTTCTTGTTCCTGCATTTGGGAATGCTGTAATTGACGAAGCTGAAGGTGGGACCTCGTTAGCCTTGCTGGTTCTACTGCTGGGGTCACATGAAGTGCACCAGCATTATTCAAGACCATGCTTACCTAGTACTATCTCAAAATTTATAATCCACCAGGGTATTTCACTGATGCTAAAATTAATATAGGAAAATGTGGATTTAGGCATTTGCATTAAATTCCTGGCCCTCAGAAGGATCTGTTCTCCAGAAGGGTCTGTAATAAGGCAGGGCTCCATATTTGCAGCAGGAAGACAGGATCAAGTTGGCAAAAGTCGGGGCGAGTGGGAGAAAATGAGATTCTTCAAAGCAGAGAATTGGTGTGGAAAGACGTGCTGGAATACAGCCTTGCAGCATTTCCAGATGGCTGGATTTTATATTTGTTTCTTGCCTAGATCGCATCAAGAGACTGTTTTGTTCCTCGTTTGGGTTGGAAGGGACCTAGTCCAAGCCCCCTCCAATAAGCAGGGATATCTTCAACTTAGATCATATTGCTCAGAGCTCTGTCAACCTGACCTTGAATGTTTCCAGGGATGGGGCATCTACCACCTCTATGCTACCTGTGCCCTGTGTTTCACCACACTCAGTAAGAAATGTTGTCCTTACATCTAGTCTAAATCTACTCTCTTTTTAAAGCCATCACCCCTTGTCCTGTTGCAACAGGTCCTGCTGTAAAGTTTGCCCCCATCTTTCCTGTAGGCCCTCTTTAATTACTGGAAGGCTGCAATAAAGTCCCTCCCAGGGCCTTCTCTTCTCCAGGCTGAACAACCTGAAGTCTCTCAGCCTGTCCTCACAGGAGAGGTGCTCCAGCCCTCTGCTCATCTTCATGGCCCTCCTCTTGACCCACTCCAACAGGTCCATGTCTTTCCTGTACTGAGGGCTCCAGAGCTGGATGCTGTGCTCCAGGTAGGGTCTCACCAGGGTGGAGCAGATCAACTATTACACTTCCGAGATTGTCCTTCTGAGATGAAGATGAGTTATGTTGGAAAATAACATTGTTCTGACTTGATTGCTGCTGCAGGATAATCATTACATATAAAAATCACATCTCAGTGTCAAGAATTTAGTCACACCCCCCCAAGCTACTTAAATATATTCTCCCCAAAATAGCTGCTGATGATAAAATCCTGTCTGCTTTACTTAGTGCCACCATCTCTTGACATCCTCAGTATTGCAGTTCTTTGGAACTCTCCTTGTTTGGCCTAAATCTGTTTGTCAGTTTTCATTTTTCCACCAATGTAGAACTAGTTGCAAGGACGAATTGCTCAAGGGCTTCCAGTCAGTTTGGGTTTTATTCAAAACAGGCTTGAGTTTACAGGAGGAAGCTGCAGCATCACAGAATAGTTGGTGGAGCTGCACAGAGATGTTTGGTTTGGTCTGCGAGAGGTGGGCTGCATCCCAGTTCCTCTGTAAAGGACTGCTATCCCTGTTGTGTCAAACATGGGAGAGATTCACTGCTGTGTGCCTTTGGATTTTGTACTGCCCATATGAGAGCACATTCACCGTGTTCAGTAGACAGTAACTTGAGACTGCTGTTTTTGCAGAAATGGATTCCTCTGTAATTATGATGTTGGCTTCAGTTTCTCAAAAAAAGAAAAAAAAGTAGTGCAAAAGTAGTGTTATTTTCCACTTCCAAGAAACTGACATGTTTGCATGTGGCATACTTTCACGTTTAGTAGCCAAATAGTATTCAGACTGCTTTCAAGTTAATCTCTCAGTGCAATACAGTAGAGCACTAAGTAGTATTGCCAATGTATGTCACATACTAGCCTTGGAAACCTTTGTACGAATCCCCTTGCCATAACCTTAACGAATAGCTCCTGTGTTGGGCAACTTTTCAGGCCTCCTACCCCAGCTGGACCTGCAGGCTTTGTCTGTCTCCTAAGACTAGCCCTAGACACTGACTTTGTTGACAGTTACTGAATAATGGCAGTTGGAAAGGACCTCTGCGTATCATCCAGCCCGTGATCGAAGCCAAGTCAGCTACAGCTGGTTGCCCAGGGCTGTGTATAGATGAGGCTTGAGTCATCTCGGAGACCCCATGGCCACTCTAGGCAACCTGTGCCAACGTTTGTCTGCCCTCAAGGTTCTGTCAAGTTATTCCAGAATCACAGAATGGTCAGAGTTGGAAGGGTCCTCTAGAGGTCTTCTAGCCCAATTCTAGACCTAGAGACGGTTTCACATGTCTCTATTTGTGCATATTGCTGCTTCTCCTGTAACTGGGCATCATGGAGCAGAGTCTGGTTCTGTCATCCTTCTCCGATCAGGTATTTACACAGACTGATCTGATCCCATTAGCCTTCTTTCCGTCATGGTGAGCCACCCCCAGCACACTCAGTGTAACAGATGTTCCTGTCCGTATCTCTTAATCCTCTTTGTAGCCTTCGCAGCCTCAGACCAACGGCTCTGGGCAGAAATCCTGTAGGTGCCACAGGGGCTCTGCCCTCCACCTCGCCCACTGCTGTGGAGCCCCAACCAGGGCCCTCTGCTCCCGGGCACTGGTGCTCAGAGGAGACACCTTTCCCGAGCTTTACCCCATCCATGTGGGATCTCCAGGCCTCCCTTCCCCGCATTCTTCTCCCTGATCCTTGCCCTCAGCCCCTGAGGTGACCGACCCCAGAGCGACCGTTAACGGCTCCTGGCCCCGCCCCGCTGCCTCTCGCTGCCCGAGGATTGGCGGCCCTGCCTGCCACTCAGGGGCGCGCCCGCTGCCGCCGCAGGGCCCTGTACCGTCCCCGGGCCCCGCTCCACCTGGCGGGGCAGCCGGACGGGACGATGCGGCCGGCCGGCGGGATCGACCCGGCCTCCGTGTGGCCGCAGCGCCTCCGGCAGCTGGAGCGGCGGTTGCGAGTGAGCCCCGCGCCGCGGCGGCGGGAGGGGAGGCCAGGAGCGGGCGGGGGGACCGGGGAGCCGGCCCGGCCCGGCCGCCCTGGCAAGGGGACACACCTCGGACCGGCTTAGGGCCGGTTCGGTACGGCCCGCTCCACTCCGCCCTGCCCTCCTCTCCCCTTCCCTCCTCTGCCCCTTGCTGCCAAAGTCTATTTCCAGGCTTAAAATTTAGGCGAGAATCTTAAATACAGCAGCCTGTCAGTACCTACAAGGAGGGGTGAGGAGGGGCTCCCGTCAGGGAGTGTGGTGGTTGGGCAAGGGGTAATGGTTTTACATTGGAAAAGGGGAGATTTAGATTAGATATTAGGAAGAAATTATTCACTGTGAGGGTGGTGAGGCACTGGAACAGGTTGCCCAGAGAAGTTGTGGCTGCCCCATCCCTGTAAGTGTTCAAGGCCAGGCTGGATGGGGCTTGGAGCAACCTGCTCTGGTGGGAGGTGTCCCTGCCCATGGCAGGGGGGTTGGAACTGTATGATCTTTAAAGTCCCTTCCAACTCTAACCATTCTATGATGTGACAGGCAGATCTGATGTAGGGGGAGAGACTGCTTTCACCTAGGACTGGTTTAGAAATGGGGTGTCAGAGCTGTGATCAGTTTCCCCCAGCTTGCCACAGGGCAGGATGGCAACCTACAGGTTGGGAAGGCAGCATCCCTGTAGAGGAATGGTCTTGCTGTGGCACCAGTGAAGATCTGTAACAGCACAGCCTTGGAAATGGAAATCCATGTGGTTATTTATAAATAAATGAAGTAGCACTTCCCTAATGAGTGGAAAACATCAGGAGGTAGTTTTTTAAAGCAAAAGCAGTTAAAATTGTGTACACATGCATTTCCGTATAAGCAGGCAGAGTGACAGAATAATAGTGACAGATTATAGATAATCACAGATTCTTAAGAGTTTATCCTAATTTTTTGTACTTGTAGATAAATACTGTGCTGAGGAGACTGGGGGTAGGTAGTCCTTTGACTTAGGAAGGTGGAGAAACAGAGGAATGTTATAAAACTATTATAATGAAATAACACTCATCAGACTTCTATTTATTTAACTTTTGTGATTTTTGGGTGGGTTTTTTCCTTAGGCCAAAGAGGAAAGAATAGTTATGCTGGAAACTGAAAATGCTGCTCTTCATCTAAAACTTGCAGAGGTAACTATTGGGTGGGTTTTTTTCAAAAAGAATTATTAGGAGAACAGAAAAAAAAAAAGATACTGCTTTTTTATTTTCAAGTTTTGCACTCTTTATCTTTACATATTGAGGAAATCTGTGAAGGGATTAAGGCTCTAAATTTTGGTGTTTGTTTTTTTTATCAGCAATAACAATAGACTGATCAAATAAGTAGAAACTGACATCCATTTAAGTAATTGCCATTGTTTTATATCTGCAAAAGTGAACTGAGAGAACAACTCTGCAAGCATTAAATATGGAATATTGCTTTCTGCTTACAGGGAAATGTTTGCCTAGTAGACGAGGGTAGATTTTGAAGGAGTACGTTTTAGACGTAATCAGGATGATCCTTTGCAAAGGACTATTCAAAGAGTACAGGAAAGACATTTTGTTCTGAGTAGACTTACCAAAGATGCCCTATTGCATGTCTTTATAAGCACTAGTGTTGTACTTGTCTAGAAAAGGCAAGGCAACTGTTGCAGAAGCCAGTCACAGAGCACATAACAACAACTGGATGCCCTCATTTCCTTATATCCTTCTACAGAGGGACTAGACCACTGTTGAAACAAGGAGCAGCCTGTGGTAATGTTTGGGGTCTTCAAAGGTGGGGTTTCAGAGCTTTACAGAATTTTGAATGCTAATCTACACCACTAGAGCAGAGCCAGCTGTGAGTGTTAGTCGTGATAGAGACTGTTGGCCAAGAGTTTTTAATCTGAGCTTGAAACATTAAATGGTTGGGTGACCTCAGGAAAGCCATTTGCCCTCTCTGTGGGTTTGTTAACACCTGTGGATAAAAGTGGGTTTAACATTTTTCAAAGTCTGACTAGAAGCAGATGGTACAGCTGAAATGAGTTTTGCTAGGTATACAAAAGAATAGTGTAATTGGTTCTGAGAAAATGTTTCTATTGTTTTGTTCTGCTTTGTAATATTTGCCAAAAATCTTTAATATTTCAGCTGGTTTTCTGGGTTTTTTTCACACTCACAAACACAAGAAAGAGATTATTTAAGTCAGTAAGGTGCATCAGATGTAGGAAGTAGTTACCTGAGTATTAGATAATGAAGCCTTGTTTTCCAAATAGAGCACTGTTTCAGTTTATTACAAAATGTGCTGGAAGATGCAAACACCTACAGGCCCATGAGGAGCATGGCAGTGTTTCCACCATGAGTGAGAAACAGTGTCAAACGAGTCGTGGAAATACTTTGCAATTAACCTTGCAGTGACATTTCTATTCAGGTGGTTATTTAAATATGCTTAGAAGACTTTCGCTTCTCCAATCTGAAAACACGAGCTAAGCTCACATGAAATATTTTTATCTTCATTGAAGGGTCTCTAGTAAAAAGAACACTGATTTTGATTAGATGAATTTAAGGTTGTGCAATGGTGCATCATATCTCCCAGTGTTTCTCCAGCTATGCTGGGGAAAAAAGCTGCTGCCCCCAGCCGTCAGTCACTGACCCTTCAGATCTGCTGGCGGAGCTCCCTGAATGATTGAGCTGTAACAGGTTCAGTCATAGTGACCAGGGTTAACAGAGGTCTCATTCTTAACTTGTAAAAGCTAATTGGATTCGCTTTGGCTGAAGTGAGTGAGCTTTGAAGACAAACTTACAAGGATAGCCATAAATTAGGATTTGCAGTGTAAATGTTTGTCTATAGGTTTCATCAATCTAATAAAAAGGTTATCTCTTGCTGCAGCTGTAGATCTTCCCTTGCTTATGTCCTTAAGACAATCACAAATATCAGCACTGCTTTCTGCAGCCTGATACATTATTGTCCTAGCAGCATATTGTAAGGGTTGTTATTGAACATAAGGCATCAGATTCTTTTTCTGTAGACTTGCTTTTGCCTACTTGGAAATTTATTTGTCTACCTGCATGCCCCTTGCTTTTGTTTGTAGTCCTTGAGGTCCTGATCCTGCTGTCTTCCACACATGAAGATAAATCTGCCAGGATGGATCCAATTGGAGAAGACTATTAAGTAGCTCAGTTTCACTTCTGTTTGTAATAAAGCTGACTATAAAAAGTTTTATAGTCGGTTTTTGCTTTTCATGCATGAACACAAATTTGCAAGTTCTGGCATACTAAAAACAATCTGATGAATGCTAAAACTGTTTTAATGGAGAAAACCTCAAAACCAAGGCAGCCTTTGCAATAAAGATAAACTGGATAGTGGAAGCGATGAGAAGTTGGCTGCAATGAAAGCAGAACTGACAATTCTGCTTCTACTGTCCATGTTGAGAAAAATGAGGGAGTCGGGGTGAACCTGTACAGATGGTGGAAAATGCATTAGATGTTAAAAGTAGGTTTTAACTAGTTTAAGCTATTTAACAATAAAGCTTGAGTACTGCAATTGCTTATATGTATGCTTAACTTTTCACATGCGATTAGAGAATACTAATTCTGGTGATCTACTTGTATGCTTTTTTGTCAAGGATGTTTGTAAATAGTGCATTGCAGTTAAATGAGTCTTGAAAATCCTCAGAGTAACAGAATATGAACACATAGCATTGGTCTCAACTTCTAGGATCTTAAAGTCTGTAACAAAAAAAATGAAAGTTCTTCTAAAATAATCTCTTCCTGCTGTTTCTTCTCCACATAAGAACTTTTTATGTTAGTGCTGAGGTGTGTTGTATAGCTGTGCAGGACCTCAGGTTACATTTGTAAATACAAGATGCGTGCTTTCTTAAAGTGAAAAAGCCAAATGAGAAAGTAGGTTTAGGTAAGTGAAATACTTCTCTTGGAAAACATAATCTTTTTTATATTCTGACAGCTCCAGGATGTTGTGGTGGTGTTCTTGCAGATGTTGTCTGTAGTTAAACTGCAACTGTTTCCTTTTTACCTATCGTTATCCAATTATTGGAATTAAATCAAACCCATTATGTGAGTAGATTTAGTTTTTTCATGTTGTTGTACTTATCTATGCTTTGTTAGTTTAAATACCAAGGAACTGCAGTCACATAATTTATGACCTGAATAAGGTAGCAACTTAATCTGTGCTAGAATGAGTGCATTTCAAAAATAAGGAAAGAGGTTATTAGTATTGGTTAAGGAAGGGTAGATGTCAACAGGTTGTAAGGGAACATAGTTGAAGAATTTGCAGCTCATTTTACACAGCAAGACTGTCAGTAAATGATTAAAAAGCAGTTTTTAATATGATATAGATTCTGCTATATTACAGAATTTCACAAATACTATAAAAAAATTATCTTTTGTGTTCTTGCCTGTAGGTATTTAAGATTGCACTATTTCTATTTTCCTCCTGATTTCAACATCTGAAAAAAAATTTGGCCATAAAAATTGCTTTTGCATAGTAGGGAATTTTAGATTGTTAGAAAGCATTCTTCTCCACATCTTTAAAAATTGCTTTGGTTTCTTTGATCTCCAAAGACCCAACTTAGTGCTTTATCAGCATAGTTTTGCACCGCTGCTGCTCTCCTGAACGTAATGGAGTTGGTGTTGGCAGGAAGTTAAAGCAGTGAACACTGAGTTGGGGGCTGTGTATTACCAGCTCCTACAGCACTTTAGCAGTTAACACGTTTATGTGTGACCTCATTCTCTTTCATGTCCTTTCAGAAAGCTTTCTGCATTAAATGTAGTTCCCAGAAAACACTTAACCACCCCTTTTCTATAAGTGAAGGCCCGGTTTCAACCATTTAGATCCACCTCAAGCATAAGTAGGGCATTTTAGGTTCTGCAAAAACAGTTTAGTAATCTGATACTGAGGTGTATCACCCTAAGGAAGTAGAATATCGTGTTATGTGTATATAAATGTATATATATAACACTATATATATAACTTAGCCAGGCACCTCAAGGTGATCCTTCATGTGACTCAGAAAAAGAAAAGGGTAAATGCAAACAAATGATGTATTTACAGCATACAACAACAGAAACAGAGATACTAATTCTGTTGCAGACAAAAAACATGAGTGCTTTAAAGTGATTTTTTTTTTTTTTTTTAACCAGTATCAAGGGTTTGCTAGAAGAAGCACTGATGAAGTCTTGCAGCTCTACTCTGCTCATGGCCAGCAGCAGAAATTGCAGAGGAGTTCTGTTGTAACCCGGCTGCATGGAGCAATAAAGGTAAAGACCTTTAGTAATAATGTAGGCATAATCTGTGCCCTAAACATTTACACGTTTATCAAATATAGTAAAATCCAGAAAATGGTCAGATATGAACTTATCTATGACTTTGTTATATTCACAGCAGTGCTTTCAGGGAAATGCAGCAATGCCTGAATTTGCTTAAATATATATAGTGATTTTGCTGCAGTAGGCTGCAAAGTTACCAGAGAAGCTGGTAAAAGCAGCTGCTTCTGAGCTCTAGGGTCTTATGTATAGGCTGCTACCAATACCTGAGTTAGGTATTTTTGTAATCAAGAACCTTGCAATCCCCTAAAAAACGTAATTTTGATATATTTTAACCAAATAGGCAGATCCTTTTAAATAGCAACGAAGGGCTCCATTGATTTCAATGAGAGTTCTGCTCTGGTGAACCTCACAAGGGGGAGTAGTTTGCTCTATGCTTGCTCAGGTTGCCTTAATTTGGCATCAGAGAGACTGGAACTGTTCTGCCAGCACCATAATATTTTCCTTTGTTGAAGTACTTGTTCCGTAAGTTACTTAAGTTATTGTAGAATAGTTTGAGCTGGAACTGACTTCTAAAGGTCCTCGTGTCCAACCCCCCTGCAATGAGTAGGAACATCTTTAGCTAGATCAGGTTGCTCTGAACCCCATCCACCCAATCTAGAGTGTTTCCAGGGATGGGGCATCTACCACCTCTCTGGGCAGCCTGTGCCAGTGTTTCACCTTTTTCCTTATATCTAGTCTAAATCTGCACGCCTTTCATTTAAAACCATTGCCCAGTTGCAGGAGGTCCTGCTAAAAAGTTTGTCCCCATCTAGTGAGTCCCTTCCAGGGACATGAACAAATGTCAGCTTTTCTCAGGGCAGCAGTGAATGCCTGTGTGAAATGACTGAAAAGGATCTCAGGAAAGAAATCTGATTCTTAACAGGCAGAAGGGTGTAGGTTAATTGCAGCATAGCTGGACTATGTGATTGCTGTAGATCCCTTCCAACTGGACTATTCTATTCCAATTACAGTAATTTTGTTTGGTAAATTTTGGAGTGGTGTCTTACATTTTAGGTTAGCTAGAATGGCAGAACTGTTTGTGGTGCAGGACCAGTTAATTGAGATGGTTTACTATCAGAGATCATTGAATGTTAGGAATGTGCAAAGCTCTCTAAATGAAAATCTAGATTAATGGTAATCCTGTACTTGCAATGAAAAAACTAAATATTTCTTCCCAGTTGTATTCTGTGGCTTTTGAGAGTTAATGCAGTGATTTTTCTCCTTTTAGTTTAAGTTATCGTTTTATCTTCAAAACTAGTCAATTAATTCGAGGTCAGTACCACAGTTGGAAAAATAAAATGTCACAGATATGTGACACTTCATACCAGGCTGACTAGTGGAACATAACAGTCCTTCTGTGAGATAAAGTATTGTTAAGTTCATCTTACAGATGGCTTTACTCGTTTGTTTCAAGACTTATGTGTCAAGAAGTCTACCAATCCTAAAATCAGGTCAGTTTGGTTTTACTTTATTTGGACTTTTAAGTGAATATAAGATGGCTTATAAATGTTCAAAAGTTTCATCATGTGTGTTATATTGAGTTACATCCATAATACATATAATTTTCTGAACAATCATGATTTCTGATCTTTTCAAAATACATCCCTTCTCATAGGAAGGCATGGAACTGGCTTATTTAAGAAATGACTGAGAGTGAAGCTTAGCAAATACCTCCTGATCAAAGTGTGGAGAATGAATACAGTAAGGGATATATGTATCACAATTTTTTATTGCTAATTCTGGATATGTCTTATAAGTGGACAGGACACATACGCTTACTTTTGTTTGATGAAATAAGAAAGATATTTTCTTATACTTGAAGCTGTATTATGGTCAAAGTATGTGCCATAAGATGGTAAAGAACACATAAAGTCTTGCTGAAGTCTTTAGGAAATGACAGTGCTAAATATTGTACAGGGTCCTTCTCTAAACGTCTTGAAAGAAGTACTCCTGAAGACTTCCTTTCACCAAGCACAGGGATCTTCCTGACTGTGATACCTCACCGTAATTATTTGTGTGGTGGTTATATTCACACAATCACGGAATCACAGAATTGTCAGAGTTGGAAGGGACCTCTAGAGATCATCTAGTCCAACTGCCCTGCTAAAGCAGGATTGCCTAGAGCGCATTACTCGGGATGGCATCCAGGCAGGTCGTGAAGGTCTCCAGAGAAGGGGACTCTGCAACCTCACTGGGAATTGATTTTTCCTTAACTGCTGTTTTGTGTCTTCATAACATATTTTTTCTTCTTGCTGAGAAGAGACTTAAGAAAGACCTGAAGAGCCTTCGTTCATTTACTCTTGAGCTTTCAAAAGAATTTCAGCATCAAAGCAGGACTTATCTCTGCCAAGTTTTGACAGCAGTCCGAGAGATACAGCTGCAAAATGAAGCGATGCAAAGTAAGGCTCATTGCACTTACATTTCAAACATGTAACATCAACAATGTCATTGTTAAATGTTAATAACATTGAAAGGTTGAGTTTGATTTTTAAGAAACGTGTCACTGAAATTGTAGCACTTGTTTTTCATTTGATGTTAGATCATCAGGGAGTTCTGAAGTGTTAGAAAGAGTGCAAATAACTCTGCAGAAGTTATGACTGATCATCTAGATTTAGCTTTTGTATTGAATGCAGCTGCTACTAGACTGTCGAGTTGGCTCAGCTGTAACATTTTTAATCTGAAGTTTTCAGGCATGTTAACTTGACTATTTTAGAATAGCTGAATAAAGAATGTTTCTTTATCTTTACCTGAAATTTGTCTGCTTTTAACTGTACCAGAAAAGAACTCAGTTGATTTCAGAGATTTCTGAAAATCCTGTCAAAAATGAGTACAGACTGGATTTTTTCATATTTCTGTGCATTTGCAGAGATAATTTTACTTCCAAATCAAAACCAGTTCCACTCACTGGACTGTAGATAATAATACCATACAGACTGTTGTTTTGGATTTCAGGTCCTTGTTCACATGCAGCGCAGGGTCTCTGCCTTCATCACTGAGGCCTAAATGCATTGGTCCTACACCTGGATCTCATGGTATGAATCTGCACCTGCTGCCAATATCCTTGATTCTGGTGGAGCTCCTACCAGGCCCCAGATGCCCATGGCACCTATGGAGCTTAAATTGCTTGGAGCTTAGCAGCCTTATGGATTAATAATAAATGCACAAATTTATAATCGGAGCCCCTATGTGACACTCTGATATCCATGTGCTGACATTTTAAGAGGATCCTTTTTCTCTTGCTTTACTTTTTGGTTGTTTGATGTAATTGTTGATTGAATTGTTAATATAATTGGGCTGAAATGAAAGATTTGTAAAGTTAGAAGGCTTTTATAATGACTCCTGTTGCTCTCTTCAGTTTTGTGGAGGAGAATCCCTGAGATTCAGAAGATCAATGTTTTTTATGAAATCCTACCTATGAAGTGAGTGCACCTATCTTAAAGGGGAACCTTATAGCTGTGTACAGGGTTAGTAGCACAAGGATAAATGGCAGATTCATGCCAGCTAACATTACAAGAAGTTAACCTAACAATCTGCAGATACAGCCTTGCAAGTGACAGCCCCATCCAGAAGCACGTTGCTTCAGGTTTAGGTTTCAGGCTTTGCTGACAGGTAGCATTGCACTAACTAAACTGACAAATTTGAGCTGCCTTTAAAGACCTTGTATTTTTGAGCATTTTTCAAGATTTGATATGTATACCTGTGATAATTATCTGTAACTTCGTGTAGTTGTTTCCTAGCAAGAAGTATGATGGTATTTTTCAGAGGTGTCTAGTAAATTGGGAACTAACCTTCCTGATTTGTTAAGCAGAAGTTGAAAAGGCTTATGCTTGTATGTCATGAGATGCTACAAGAAAATTCCTTTTGTAAAGTCACAGAATTTTGTTCTTTGAAACAGCTTTCTTATTCCAGTGTTTCAGATGAAAGCTTTTGATCTTGAGCAGTCTCTCCAAGAGGTAACAGAGAGATATGAGAAAGAAAAGCAAAAGAGAAGAGCTCTACATAACAACTTAGTTGTGAGTATTTTTAATGACAGAACACTTTCTTATTTTGTTGTAATTATGCCCATAATGTCCTTACCAATAAAATTAGTGAATATACTTTTCATGGATGTATTACTTCCTGCAGCTGTCTATATAAAAGCCGTTTTCTACTAAGGCACATTTGTCTTAGAATAAGTCCCAGTCCATTATTTTTTATACATGTGTCTTCTGAATGCAGTCCTGGAGAGCATTTCTCTAAGGAGTAACATCCATTTTGAATAGTGAACAAAACTTGAGTTTCTCCATCCTCTTCTTAAGTTTGCAGCTTCTGAAATAATTTTAGAATTCTTAAAATGTTTAGCTTAAAATTACAAAGTGGTCTTCTATTTTTCCACATATATCTAGCTGTATCTTACTCAGCCATTACCGATGGTCCATTCAGGATTAATTTTTCCCTTTTTGTACTTTACTTTTCCTTCCCACCCCCCCAGATGACTAGTTTTGAGTTGCCTGATTCCAGAACTGAATTTTAGAAACACAAGCCTCCTTCAAACAAAATTCTTTTCTCTTTTTCTACCTGGGACAATGAAGCTCTTTGGTATAAAGTACTTACCTTCCGAACTCTACCTTGTGTTGCAGTTGAGTGAAAAGATGTTCCCCAAGGCACAGAGTGCCGGTGGTCACTAGTCATCACAGGCAACCTGTTCTCACTAAGACAAAGTGAGAAGAACTGACCACCTGTAAAAAGGAAGGAAAGACACCAGATTAGTTAAAGTGAAGTCTAAAACAGCTTGCAGGGAAAAATCAGTTACTGACTTTTTAGTCCTGTACAAACACACAGCAGAGAGGAAAAGGTACAAAATGCTTTATATTCCATATCTTCCTCAGGGCTGGTGAAAGAGAAACGGAGTATGTAGCCTTGTCTGTTGAGTTAATGCAGGTGTCTGAAGAAGCTCAAGTAAAGAGGAAGGAGACTGAAGAGGGGAAGATGGCTCAGATCAAATGCCTTTATTTTTTTCATATAAGCTGGAGAGGGCTGTGCCATTCCAGAGCTCTGAAGAGTTCTTACTTCCTCAAGTACTTTCTCCTAACTTCCCAGGAAAAACGATATTGATACTATTTTTCTCTCTATAGAGTCTAAGGCTGTTCTCTTAAACACTTTTCATGTATGCTTCACAAATTCCAGTGCATTTGTCCTCTCCAGTAATTTGTGTTAAATGCATCTTAATATTCTAACCCTAGGAACTGAGAGGAAATATCAGAGTCCACTGCAGGATCCGACCATTACTACCTTTTGACACTGCTGCTGGACATCCAGTACCACAGGACAGGTAATGTGTTTTTGCAGTGTTAGATCTTAGCTACTCATAATTAATACACAAAGAAAAAAATAGTTATAATATGTGAAAACAACCGTGTTTCTGATTTTTCTGGTTTTATGTGTGTGGGGAGATGATGATGGTATCATAAAAAGTAGTTGCTGTTTCCTTTTCTCTTGCCTGCTAAATTGGCTTTAGCCAATCGTATCCCCTTGTCTAAAAGTATGTCCCCCCAAATAGAAAGCCATAGCTGTTCTGCCAAGCCAGGATTATCCCTGGCTTGGCAGAAGTAACACAGCTGCAGTCATTTTAGAGTATATTTACTATCCTATACAAATTCTGTGATTTGGTAATGTAATAACTGTCAGAAGTCATGGGGAGAGAAACACGCTTAGCATTACAGTTGTTTTGTAAAGCTATAGAACAGATTTGCTGTCAGCACAAACACTGGTGTAATTCTATTTCAGTGTACTTCGGCTCTGTATCCCTAATTTATAATGTTCTTACTGTAACTGAAGTGTCAAAACATTCCAAGATCCAAAAGGAAAAGAGGGATTAGATGCAAGTATGTGCTATAACAAAGCTGAATTCTCCATAGATGACTGACATGAAAGAAGGTAGGGATTGAAGCATACACAAGGAAAGAAGGAAGGGGAAAACTAGGTGGGTGGCTGGAAACCAGTAACATTATCGTGTGCCCTATCAATAAATAACTGATTTGGGACTTTGTTTTACTTTTGGTGGCTGGTAATTTTAAAAGAATACATTCAGTGTTTTAAAGTTTATTAATTTTTGGCCTATCTGTAAAAAAATACAGAATTGTTTTAATTAAGACAATATCAAAAATAGCAGATGAGAGATTTCAAGGAGCCTGAAGGAGAAGCTTGCATTAACCTGTGCTTGATGTAGCTGGAGAGGAACCCACTCGCTGTTCCTGTTGCTGCATGGAATTGTGTGATCAGGTGCTGAATTACAGTGTAAAGCAGGATGGACTGGGCCAAACAAACAACTGTTAAGATTAATTTTTCTTAATATATCAAAAAGTAATTTACATAAAAGTTAGGTGTAGAACTAAGGACTGATTCTCAAAATACACACATAAATAAATTGATTCATTCCTCAGCAATCCCAGTTGGATTTTAGACTAGTAATGAGTGTGAGATCAGGGACAAATACCTAAGAGAGTGTTTTTCACTTTAATGTTCCAAAGTGAAAGCTTCCTGCTACAAGCTCAAGTTACAATCTCAAAATAATAGAATGGTTTGCATTTGAGTAATTCTTAATTGAGTTTTTTCTAAATTTCTTTTTTTTTAAGCAGATTATTTTGCTCAATTGTACTTCAATTTGTTTTTTATTCACAATTAACTGTGGTGTTAGTATGTTCATGGGGTACAATGATAAAAGCAGTTCTGAAAGGTACTCTTCAGGCAATGTGTAGTTCACAGACGTTTTGAGCATTGACTTTCCTGAGCTAAGTAGAACATTTAAGGTTTGAAAAGTACCTTTTTTTTTGTCTGTTGACTTTTCTTTTCTTACAGGCAAAGAAACATTTCAGAAAAAGTGGCATATGCAGCTGATGATGTGAGTATTTGATGATGAAATTCAAAAGCACATTGACAGATAAGAAAGAGAAACAAGAGGGAGATGAACCATGGTTTTAAAAAAGAAATAATAAATTTGGTACTTTCTTGTCAATCAGTGCCAAGCTTTGATCACCCATGGGTGCAATAGCAGGTGGTTTGTGCTATTTTCATCCTGACTCTTTGTAGCAGTAATAGCTTGGAGCTTCTACTGGTGCAGTCATCCATAAACCGGAGATTGTGTGTTTGCAGTAGTCAAACTGCTGCAGACTTCCTGCAGCCAGTCCCTTTGAGCCGCTTGTATTTACTGTAACGATTTCTAAAATTATGTCATGCTTTTTTTCATTTTATTATTGCAACACAAGTAATGCATTAGGAGAGGAATACGATATCTCATGAACCACAACAGCCTACGTGGTACTGCGGTCAAGCATTTTAAAATGTCCTGGCTTAGATCCATCAGAGTAAGGAGAATGAGCATTGAGGCTGCAAATCCAAATGATGTTCCAGCATTAATTGAAGCCATTACCAAGAGATAAGATTTGAAAATGCGCAATAGTGTGAGCCGAGGTGAAAGTATTAACTTGGGTCTTAACTTTCTTAGCCTCTGTAGTTCTTAGTTGGCTGCTCACTGTTACTTACGTGGCGATTAATGAAATTCTCTTCTATAGCATAGTGCTTAAAATATTGCTGAAGTGACCTGCAGTGTGTTATGCATTTAAATCTCCCAAATTACAGCTTCATTAGGCAAATCTCAGTTGCACTAAGTGGATATTTGGAGAGAGAGAGATATATGCAATTAGGAAACTAATGGAGCACATGAAGAGTCAGCTAAGAAAGAGTAAATATGTCAGGAGATAAAAAACAAGGATCTGTAGTGCTAGACAGTATCCTGGATGCCGTGACCCATTTATCGTACTATAAAATGCCGTGCCCATTTCTGACCTGCTAATTTTTATTGCATGGAGATAAAATTAGGTAATACTTAGGGTTTGGGTTATTTCATAGAGATATCTATTACATTACAGTATCTATATATTTACAGGCAAAACAGTGTCTGCTTGCTTACGCAAATACAAGGTTTAGTTTGCATGAAGCAGTGACCTGGTAACCGTCAGTAGGTTAACCTGTCCTCATGTTTTAAAGTCCTTATGAAATATGCCAGGAAAATAATGTATGCATGGACTTGATTGTAAAGTGAAATTTGCAAGATGCTAACTTTTGAAAAGCACAGCATCGGCTTCAAATGTTATATTGGTTTGCCTTGATGTTTATTTGGTTAAAATGCTGCCTAGTTTTGATCAAACACCTTAAGTCTTTGTATTAGTTTTTGATACAAATTTTTTTCATAGGAAAACGTAAATATTTTTGTTTAAAGTGTCCGAGTGTGAAGGAGGATAAAAATGCAACTGACTTTTTACAAAGAGCAGTAAATGTAGACTAATCTACCAAAAGTTGAGGAAAACAATGTTTATTGCCTGCTTATTTTGCTTTTAACAACTGAAAGTGTTACGCTTGTGGCTAGGATAAATATGCAATTTTCAGATAAGATTTTGGGCCTTGATATGCTATTGAGCTGTTAGTTGCAGTCAAAGCTCCAATTTCTAGAAACAAGTTAACCATTTTCCAGACAAATTTTTATGATTTAAAGGAAATTTTAAGTCAGGTAAGGGAAGGCTGTCTGTATAGAGATGTTGAGTTTATTAGTTTTACTTTTTACATCATGATTGTCTTTCCATATTTTTCCCTGATAATACTTTAGATGTGTAATATAACCAAGCAGTTTTCTGCTATGATGGTTTTAGAGCTGATGTTTGTTAGAAAGCAGAGCTGCATTTGAGAACCACAGTCACATCACAATCCAGGTGCCAGTTGCCAATACATACTGGAAACTATGGTTGGATCTTCTGGAGAAGCTTCAGCTTGACGTTGTTCCCGGACTGTGCTGGAGCTCTAGTAAAATGCTGATCTGTCTCCTCTATGCTACAGCTTTGTCATGGAATGGGGAAAACATCTGTCTCGTAGTGAAACACCACAATAGAAATTGCCGTAAAACTGACTTTGCTTCTCTTCTGCCAGGAGCAGAAGAGAGCAGTGTTAAGGGTTCCTTCAGACTGCCAGTAGATAGACAGAACTGACACTGGGACAGAATGGCTGTGTATCTTTTTGTGAGACTAAAACCACATGAATTCCATTTAGTGTCATCTTTGAGTGTTTTTTCTTTTGTTTAGAGATTTGTATCATTCTTCAAATGACGCATCTTTTCTATAATGTTGCTTAGCTTGTCTAGAGAATCATTATTCTGATTCTAAGTCTAATAGAGGCTTAGGATTTTATTAGGTGTGCAGAAGAGTATTTTATTTCAGTTTTTGAGCCACTTCAAGCTTTCGTTTTTCTTTCTTGTGTATGCGTTGCTCCTCACCCTACCAGTAACCACGTTCTGAGCCTTTCTTTGCCCTGAAGCTTGTTGTGCAATCATGGTGGAGAGTGAGTGCACACTACACCCAAAGAGTGGTTCTCAACAGAGTTAAATCCAACTGATGGCAGGTCACAAGTGGTATTCCTCCGGGCTCAGTATTGGGACCATTTCTGTTTAATGTCTTTATTGATGATCTCGACAAGGATGTAGAGTGTACCATAAGCAAGTTTGCAGATGACACCAAGTTAGGTGGAGGTGTTGATCTGCATGAGGGCAGGGAAGCTCTGCAGAGGAACTTGGATAGTTTTGGGAAAGGAGGTGTAGCCTTCAGCAGGTATTCAGTAGCAAGCAATAAGAAATGATAATTACCACAACTGGATGCTGTGATCATGTCTATATCCACTATTACATATAACTCAATAAAAATAATATCTCTGCCTTACTGAATTTCACTTACTGGACTGCTCCTCAGTCTTGGGGAGTCAGGCTTGGGTGCCAGGACCGATTGTGAGTATTTATGAAGTATCCTTTTCTCATTTCCATGATTCATATTGCCCTGAAAGAACTCAGACTGGGAGTATTCTGTGACTCTGGGGTGAAAAAAAAGGTTCTTCAGTGTTCATATGAGACAGCTGTATGGATTTCATAAGCAGGGAAACCTGATGAGATTCTGTAGGCCACCAGCTGTGGTTGACATGTCAGACCATGCTGATCTGAGAAAAGAAAGTCATTGCCAATGCTCATATGAAACTTCTGCCTATTAATTCTTTATGTTATGCAAATAGAGTTTTTCCTGTCCAATTTCTCATGTAAGGGAAAACTGGTCTGCAAATAAATTTGATATCTCAATCAGAAATGCATTCCATAACTTTATGTCCTTTTCCTTTTCTTCTTTTTTTTTTTTTTTCTTTCTCTCCCCAGAGTTTGTTGGTTACTGATCCTATTAGAATTTCTGTGTCAGGCCATTTTGTAGGAAAGTGTTGTACTCACCTCTGTAGTGGTGCTGGGTTTGCCAGTACTGGGCTGGGTAAGGCAGCTCATTCTGTTAAAGTGAGTGTCGTCGTCATTAGGCTGATAATGATACGTTGGCCTTCTCCAAAGAGGAAGAAATACTTATAAACCCAAAACAAGAAATTTGATTTTTATTAGCCATTTGCATGCTGGACGTACCATTATGCAATTAGTATTTGCTCAGCTCTTTATGGCTTCATTCTGTGGCAAAACTGATTTGAGGGCTGTTCGTTCAGTGCTCCAAACTTCTTGTCTGAAGCACAGTAGAAGTTTAACAACCGCAGATTGGTAAGCTACGAAGCCTCCTTAGATTTGACAAAGTATTTTGTTCACTGGTGAGCTTCCACCCAAACTGTTGTAAACCCACACTTAATTGAGGAATATACGCTGTGAGGAGCAGAAGGGCACAGAAGTTGCTACATAAGTCATTCCAGGCTGCTGTGATTACACTCTGGTAATAGATTAAAGAGCTGCTTACATATCTGTCAGACTTACAAAACTACTGTGTAACTCATCTGGAAAATGCCTTCCACTAAAAACTCCTGGAATTGTAGCAACTGTGATAGCACAGCTCTTTGTCACAGTTGTGGACTAACGTGTTATTCTGTGAAATGTGCATCTTCTGATCATTTCTAGGCACCAATATATAGTCTGAAAAGGCACCATGAAAACTGGCCCTGCAATAAAAAGGGGCTCTTTTTGCCATTTTTTCTGCCTGTGGTGGCAGTTAGGAACGTTGGCTTTAATTGATTTCTGGCGTTTTAGGCACATAAGAACTTCAGGTAAGAGCTCGGATCTTTCTGATTTTGGACTTAAGTGCATATAGTTTGTGTTGGTTGTTCTTTAATAATCTGAATGTGTTTTGAGATTCCTTCTTGCAGACTTGCTAGTTCACTGCAGTATACAGGCTCTAAAGCCTCACATCTTGGTGACTGCTGGAGAAGACCCTTGGACTTCAAGATCCATAATTACTGCTGTCACCGGAATGTTAGAAATGATAACTATTTCCTTCTGTGTGTGTGTGTGCCTCAGAAATTAACTGGAAGTATTTTGTTTTTCTCCTAGGAAACTGTCCTTGTAAAGTGTAACCGTCCTGGTCATGCATCAATAAACAAGACTTTTCAGTTTGAGAGGTGAGTAGTCTCATGTAGCAATCTGCATTGCTGGAAGATTCATACAGTGAAGGCTAATTTTTTGGTAGGCATTGGTTAGAATATAATGTTCATATTTTTTATGTGGTATTCACATTCTTCCCAAGACAGAATAATGCACTTCAGGATATAGATGACACAGGTAATCTTCTCTCTCAGTGAAGACTACTGATACGCTCAAGTTTAGAACATGTGTAGAGACTTACTTGACCCTTTTCACAGTTTGAGTAGCTCTCATGATCTTTGCAACATGTGGCAGGATAACAAATTGTTATCCTCATTTTAAAGGTAAGGACTTGAGGTGGATTGCGTGACTTCAGCATTAGACTGCGACAGGAACTGGACTGAGGGCTTGTAAGACAATGTTCAGCCATGCTACTTTTAACTTAGGGTGAAAGTGGCCGGAACCTAGACAGCAGGGT
Source organism: Thinocorus orbignyianus (assembly GCA_013400375.1). Taxonomy (NCBI): domain Eukaryota; kingdom Metazoa; phylum Chordata; class Aves; order Ciconiiformes; family Thinocoridae; genus Thinocorus; species Thinocorus orbignyianus. The sequence goes on from VXBW01007109.1 coordinate 1,024,889, forward strand.
AGAGTAGTGGCGTGTAAATCAGCACTCCCTGAGGAAAAAGCTGTAGTGTGACCACTTTACTTGTTAGATGCTTGACAATCTACATAGATGAGAGAGATTTTGAATGTACCAGCCATGGTAAGGGTTGTAATTTGTGGTGTTGCCTTATGAGACACCAGACTCAATCTGCAAGACAGAAAACTGCAGGTAGTCAGGCTGAAAGGTGCCTTATGTTCTTTCAGAATGGAGCTGATCTGAAACTCTGAAAACAGGAACAAAGAGTTAAATTAATACAAATAAGAACTCTGTAAATGAATACAAACTTTTGCTCCATGTCTTTTTTCTAATGCAAACTTTGAATCTGTACATTGCAATGACTCATGCAGTATGTTCTTTACCCTGAATCGTGCTTCAAAATCCTCTGGAAAGGGTAATAATAAACATAAGGACAATTTCATGCTTCCTTGCTTGAAGGCAAAACTTGATTTAAAGTCACATGTATCCAACATGAATTATCTGTCCTGGTTTAAACTTAAGATTTGAGCCTGTTCAGCTTGAACTGCTCTAGGTTTGCTAAACATTGCCAGTTGTTCCCCCTTTCCTTGAGGCATCCTTTTCACATGCTGCCTTTTTCTACTTGGGAAAAATGGGGACTGCTGTTGTGTAGGCCATCAAACAGCTGAAAATTCCTGAGATAGTGCAAATCTGGGAGACGCTTTACTGATCCCGTAGGGTTACTGACTCCCTTGATACAAGGTATATGCGACCTTTCAATGTACATGGCCCCCTTGTATGTCTGCTAAGCTACTCAAAGTAATTCCTTTCGGCTTCCAGCTGTACTTAACACAGCCATACCAGTTGAAGTACGTGCAGAATAATGCTCAAATTCAACTCTGTAGAGCAAAACACCTAATGGTATTGATGCAGGACTCCAGAGGTGCTGTGACTCTGGACATGTGGTGTAGATCCTGATAATCAGGAAAAGGGTTAAAAAAATGTAAATCCCCCAAAGAATGCAGTTCTTGGGGAATGTTTTTTCAGTGTCCCAGCACAGCTCTTTTTTATAAACAGAAGAGCATATGGTTCTTATGAACTCAAAAATGTTTATTTTTTTTAGCAAAGTTTTATGGAACTAATAAATGTCAAAATATTTGATTTCAGCTCAGGAAGAAAATTCCAGCTTTCAGCATGTTATGCTTTTATAATTTTATTGGCGAATCAGTTAGCAAAATAAAAAGGAAGCTCAGAACTTTCAAGGTGAAATTACCATTAATTGCTACAGAGGGACAAATCTGTCATCATTGTGGTAAAAATACACGGGCTTACAGAAGGAGATTCTATGGATTTGCTGCATCTTTCATGGTCTCTAATTAAGTGGGTGTCCATGCTTCAGCCAGTGCTGTGATTACAGTGGAGCATCAACTAGTTCAAGCTGACTTTAAACTACTTCCATTTGGGTACTGGTAGCATTTCATAGAACCATAGAATACCAGGTTGGAAGGGACCTCAAGGATCGTCTGGTCCAGCATTTGAACCACAGCAGCTAAGTAGCGGCAGTAAAACCCTTTTAGGAAGTTGAGTAAATATTTGGAGTAGTTACTGTAACATGGAGCCTGGTGCCTTTCCTCTGAAGGGCTACCAGAATGTGAACCTGACACAGTTTAGCCCCAGCTGTACTACTTAGTGCAAACACACTGCTAAGACTGGTTGATTATAGCCCCGGTTGTGGTCAGTAGCAAGACCCACCAGCAGCAAGTAAAGACAGTGTGAATGTCCGAATGTCCTCATCTCTAAAATACCTTTTCAGGGTGCTTAGATGTTTGGGTTCTTTTTTTATGTAGTAGCTCTGAGATGTTTTGATTATTAAGAAAAAAAAAACACCATTTCAACACATATTGAGCTAGAGACCTAGTTGATTAAGATGGAGAACTTGGTGCTAATGAATATTTCATCGATTGTTGATGATAAATGAAGCAGAGAAAAGTGTTTGGAAGTGGTTTTGCTCTGTTATATTGACCTTGCAGATTTGATGTGCAGAGTTTACTGAAGCATATACATGCTTGCATGCAAAGCAAGGATGGAGTATTGCTATTCAGTGTCTGCATCCTCCCAGTACAAACTATGCCACATCTCTGCATATTTGTTGGTTTCTCAGTGCAGTATGACAGCACATCAATGGAATGGCAAGATAAGCAGGATTTGTCCATCAAGCCAGACAAGTGCTCTTTTCCTGATTAAAGAGAGTGCATTTTCATGCAACTTACAATTAGACTGTGGAACACATTGCCACAGGATGTTACTCCAGGCCAAGAATTCAGCAAGATGCAAAAAGAAACTGAATACTAATTCTAATAATATTTTTTTTGAAACAGAGATTCAACTCGTATTTCAGTTCTGAGGCCAGTTTACAGATTTTAAGGATTAGGATGAGACACAGAGATTAATTACTGTGTTTCCAGCCACAGTAGTGTTTCTTGCTCCTTCCTCTGACTATTGTCAGAAACATATTGCTGAACTAAGTGGGTTGGCTCTAATTCTGTATCTGTTTATCAGTGATCCCTCTGTACAGTCTTATTTATGGAGAATGTGAATACAAAAATGTACATTTGTGCAGGCTACAGACTGTAATGGGCAGATCCCCGTCGAATATACAAAGAGGTTTGAGTAAGTGCTAAAGAGCACACTGTCTTACTTCAATTAAACTTGTAGTATCATGTACAAGCTGTGGAGCACAGCTAAGTAAAATGTGTTAGTATGCTATATACACAGGGAAATAACTGTGCTTTTAATGTTTGCTCCTAACAAAATTTCTGTTTCTAATTAGTCATTTTGCTATAAACCATGAAGAACACACACTGGAAAACAGAACTAAACACACAAAACCAATATGACAACAGAAAGATATCAGAAAAGGAAGCTTTTTCCAAAGATAAACATTCATACCTCAAATAGTTAAGTGTGGCTAATGACACTTATGTTTTAGATTCTGTTCATCTCGTATAAACAGTACGTGCTGCAGGCTGTAATCTTGAGAAGGATACATTTTTGGTGCGCTAGAGAAGAAATGAATAAGTTATGATGTCCACGTTTTACGAACAGAACTTCCTCCCTTTTATTTCCTATTTTCAGGTCTTGATTTTATGTTGTACAAAATTGATTGAAAGGGTCGGAAGAAAAATTTCTTTGAAGAGCCCTGTGTTAGTTTTGGTTTTTTCCTGTAATTTGAAACACAGTATGCAGTTATTTTAGACATCATTGTGTTGGCCCAAGGATTGTACTGTCCTTGCTCTTTTCTAAGAGGAGTAATAACTCACTTAATTGTCTTTCATTCTGTTTAAAATTTAGTCTGAAATCCACATCACAATGTGAACGAAAGTCTTCCCTCAAGTGAGAAGTGCTTATTTCAGAGTAGGTAGTTCAGCAGGGGTGAAGGTGGGAATACCTTAGTCTGGTGCTGCCCACAAAGAGAGTGCATCCTTAAACATGACCCTCAGGGCCCTTCTGATTTCTACTCTGCCACTGACTCTTCTGAGACAAGTCCTGAGGCAAGTTAGCAACCTCTGTACCTCTTTTATTCCCAACACCTTATCCACATCTAAAGGGAAGTACAATCTGACTCCTACCTTCCTTAGTGTGACGCAAAGGAAATACATGCAGCAGGGGTATTTCACAGTCTGGTAGGTGGGAGAGAGTAACAGGGATCCAGGACAGCCTTAACAAAGACTCTGTCTGCCAGAGAGGCAGGCAGAAGGATTAGGATGAGATCAGCCACAAGCATACACCTGCAGGTTGTTCCCTCCAGGACAGACAACAGCCACTCCCAAAAAGGGTGCGAGAACCTGAGAGTTCTAATTTTCTGTCCCCTGACACAGAAATGTTGGAAGGTCACAAGTTTAAAGTCGCTGGCCTACATTTTCCCTAGTTTGTATTCTTGTATTGTGACAATTGTGACAGGCTGAGGGATCTGAGGCTGTTCAGCCTGGANCTCCTCAGAGTTTACAGTGCTTCGGAGTCTCAAGACATAGTATTTGCAGACGTGGCCCCTCTGCTAACATCTCTCCTGGATGGGTAAGTTAAAAGGTGGCAGTTAGAAATCTGAGGGGCAGTTATTAACTGAAATCCATCAGTTAAACAAAATTTACTTAGCAGTGGTGATCCTGTCAAGTTTTGTGTCTTTGCAGTTGCGTTTTCCTGTTTTCTTTGTAACACTAAGTGAATGTTGTTTGCCCATATGAACAGTGCAAGCACTCTTCACAAAATTTAGCAGAGCAGAAAAAATTGGGAGGAAAAAAAAAACATTTTTTTTCTCTGGTCTTTTTCTGGCAAACTTAAGCATTGCTTCTAATGGAAGATACTATCTTGTTTTATGTTTTGGTAGGTTATGTTTTATAGATGATTTTCAGTTGTAGACACAGTATGATACATCTTTTCCAACAGTGTATTCATATACGAAAAGCCTGCCAGGGCCACTCTCTAATCATCTGTTCTGTTTTTGTGTACAGCACAGACCGTAGGAGGTGACATAATCAATTACCGGTTGAACCAGAACTGAGCATCCTCAGTCACAGATCTAACACTCCTTCAGGCACTGGGGTTAAAACAGAGCTCTGGCTTGAATACAAAACTGATCAGGAGCAACTACTAACAAATATGTGTAATTACTTCTAGCCACTGAAGTTCACAAAGTGTGATTCTTCATTTATTCTAGAGCCAACTCAAACAACTCTTGTGAAGAAGCCTCAGCGTGCGTATTGTTATAATCCTTGAGGCTTGAACTGAGATTCATACAAAACTTCCTTTCTTCGCCTTTCTCACCCCTTTCCAATTCTACTCAGTCATAGATGGTGATTGTAGAGCTGTCGTGGATCTTTCCCTCCCTGTAGAGGGAAAGTCAATCCCTTTCTGTGAACAGTGACATAGCTGAACTGTGGCAATCTCTGTTCCTGGCAGTCTGCACACTGTCATGTCCAAGTCTCTTTTTCTTAAAAGCAGCCTGGAAGAGGTATATCAGGATGCGGGTACTGGGAAATGCCAGCCATCCCTTTACATGTGCCACAGAGGGGCGCACAAGGGCTGTCTGGGCTAAGGGCAGTCCCATGGCCCATGAAGCATTCACAGAATCAGAACAGTTTGGATTGGAAGGGACCTTTAAAGGTCATCTCTCCAACCTTACCGCAGTGAGCAGGGACATCTTCAACTAGATGTCCCCATCCAACCTGACCTTGAATATTTCCAGGGATGGCCCATCTACCACCTCTCTGGGCAACCTGTTCCAGTGTTTCACTGCATTCACAGTAGAAAATTTCATCCTTGTATTGAGTCTAAACCTATCCTCTTTTAGTTTAAAACCACTATCCCTTGTCCTATCACAACAGGCCCTGCTAAAAAGTTTGTCCCCATCTTGCCTATAAGCCTGCTTTAAGTTCTGAAAGGCTGCAGTAAGGTCTCCCTGGAACTTTCTCTTCTCCAGGCTGAACAGCCCCAACTCTCTCAGCTTGTATTCATAGGAGAGGTGCTCCAGTTCTCTGGTCATTTTTGTGGTCCCCCTCTGGACTTGCTCCGAGTACTTCACCATGACTTTTCAAATATCATGGAGAATGGCTTGGCAACTACATCATCCAGTTCCCTCGGGATTCTGGGATGCATCTCATTAGGTCTCATAGCCTTCTTGGAAGTTCAGGTTCCTGAGGTGGTCACAAACCTGATCTTCTCCTACAGTGGGAGGGACTTTGCTATCCCAGTTCCTGCATTGTGTGTGGCCCATCTGCTTGAGAGGTTGCCAGTGAAGACTGAGNTTGCTCCGAGTACTTCACCATGACTTTTCAAATATCATGGAGAATGGCTTGGCAACTACGTCATCCAGTTCCCTCGGGATTCTGGGATGCATCTCATTAGGTCTCATAGCCTTCTTGGAAGTTCAGGTTCCTGAGGTGTTCACAAACCTGATCTTCTCCTACAGTGGGAGGGACTTTGCTATCCCAGTTCCTGCATTGTGTGTGGCCCATCTGCTTGAGAGGTTGCCAGTGAAGACTGAGGCAGAAAAGTTATTGAGTAACTCAGCCTTCTCCTCATCCATTTTCATCAGGTTGCCAGTCTTGCTTATCAGAAGGGGTACAGTTTCTTTGACTTTCCTTTTCTGTCTAACATAGCTGTAAAAGCCCTTCTTAATATTCTTCGTGTCCCTTTGCAAGTTCAGCTCCAGCCACGCTGTGGTCATTCTGAAGGCTGTTATTTTAGTTGACGAAGGTTAAGTAACCAGTTTCCAAATCTGAGCAACCAAGGGACCACTAGGTTGGAGCAGTTGGAAGAAGTCTTTATAACCACTGTTTTCTCTCTCTGGTTTTTCTTTTGCAATGAACATAAGTTTGCTTTGGCTCAATATGTTGCCTCTGTATCATCAGACGTATCTGATCTGTACCTTGATCTGCTGTACTTCCCACTTCCTAATTTCGACATCGAGTGAATCCTGTCCTAGAAGCTAGGATTTTTCTATTCAGCTAGGAAATATTCTGTTATTGAAAACAAAAGAGTTGTCTTGTTCTTCCAGAAGTGCCATTTAAACAGAAGCAGATTTTCAGGGTAGGCGAGGCTGTGCACATGAGCCATGTTTCTCAGAAGCCCATTTTCCCATTGTAAATGGGAAACAGACGTACTTAGGCTGAACCTTCAACCTTTTTGCTGCTCCTGATTGTTTTAGTCTGGGCTCCAAAGTGGTCTGTAACAACTTTCAGCTTAAGCAGAAAGGAGCATTCCAAACTTTTTCTTTTTTTTTTTTTCCTTATTTTTATTTCTTAATGAATTGTTTCACTTTTCAGTAAAAATATACAGGAAGAAAAGATTGTCCCATATGCAAAACAGACAAAGTATAGCAGGCTTCAAAGTTTACAGTTAGCTCTACAGGGCCAGCAAGAGAGTAAGATAACATTTCTTTTCTTTACAGCATTGAAGAATCAAGCTTGCTTATTTATTTTAAAGAAAACACTTTTTTCTCCTTTGATTTCCTTTAACAGTGTTCTCTCCTAGTGATAACTTTGTAAACTGAACACCCACACTCTTTAGGAGTGAAATACTGTGAAACTATTGCTATTCTAGCTTGACAATAAGAACTTTTGGAAACAAGAATGTGACTAATGGAGCAGAGTGGAGAAGGAGAAATACCAGGGCACACATAGTCCGAAATTTTTAGATCGCTTTACTGGAAGCCCTTATGTTGGAACCAGAAAACAAACTAAACTAGGTAAACATGAACTAGTCTGCTGCTTCTTTTCTTGTCAAATCACCCAAGAATTCTATCCTGTACATACTCAGATACAATATGCTTTCGATATTTTGAGCTCATTTGGGCTTAATGAAATAGTGTTTTGGCTTTGGCAGAGAAGTTGTCACTGATTTGTATCCAATTTGCATCTCTATCTTCAGTGCTACAAGCACCTGTCTACTCAGCTTCCAATCATACCATCTCTATCCTGTCACAACTATTTTGTCCATGATGCTTACTCTCTCACAAGTAGCAACTCAGGAGAAGTTGAATAGCTGAACTATAGTAAACTTTGAGAGACTTCTAAAAAGACTTCCATTCTGCTTTTTCTAAGGAAAGCTACTACTTGAAAACCTCTGACTCCCTTCTTGATTCCAAAGATCTCTTTGATTTTGAAGTGGGGCTACAAGTCTCAATAAACTATGGGCTGGTGAGGCAGTGTTCATTAAGGGTGGAATTGCGAAAATTTCTCATTGTTAGTCTAGCTGAAAACTACCAAAATTAGCGGGAGCTTTTCCACTGACATAAATGCAAATAGAGTTATGTCAGCAGTGAATACTTAGAGAAATCCCCTGTTTCAGATTTACAGCCTTGATTTCTAGCACATTTTATTTTGCTCTAGTACTCTTTATTTTCAGTAACAGTTGTCTCATCTCTTTACTTCATCAAGTCTATGACTAGACTTCTGTTTTGTACTTGGCATCCTGAAACATGGAGGGAACTTACTGTAGGTTCACTGACTGCAACTTTGACTTTGCATCCCCAGAAGGGGTACCCAGGTATTTGCTGTGTTGCTTATCAGCCCACATTCTTATTAACAAGAGAAAGTTTCTAAATAATCCTCCAAAAATAATTGCTTCTAGGCATGTTTAATATGCAAAATAAGTGCTGCAAATATATTTCCTTGCAATGGCCATGTAAGCATTTCATGACTTGAAACCATAAATTTAAAACAATTAGATGAGGGGTATTCATTGAAATTTGCTGGCATGTGCTTGAAACAACATTTTTGATACGAGGAAAAGCATCAGATAACCAAAAGCAGCTGTTCAGGTCTGCCCACAGAGGAGGTATAGCTTAGGCAGTGAAATTTTACTCCCTGGCTGACCAGGAGCAAGCCCATTCTTGCATCTCACTGGTAGAGCACAAATTTCAGTGTGCTCACCATGTATGGAGATTCTGCTAATGCCGTGTCTCTGAATGAACAGGGTACTGCAGGGGAGGAGGAGTCCTGTCAGCACAACTGCCTGTCTTCCAAGGGTTTTTGCTGGCACAGTTCTGTGGCCAGCACCGAGGTGCTGGCAGGTGCTGCAGAGCAGAGGCAGCAGAGGAGGCTCTAACCTTTGGCTGCCCAGTACAGTATGGGTCCTCGATACAGAGTTGTACTGTGGCTGGGTACTTTTGTACCACCCACTTGTTGTGCTTAAGACGTTGACTTTGTTCTGACTCTGTTAGAAGCATGCTTTCTGGATAGGAATCATGCATCTACATTCAGGACCCTGTGGCACGGATGCCCACAAGAGAGCTCACAGCTGTGGACTTTTAAAATTTATTATTTTCAGTGCAGGGAAAGAGGCATTTTCAGAGTTCTGTTCGTTAGATGTATTTTACACGTCTACTTCAGAAGGTGAAGGTGCCTGTACCTCTGCTGTGACACTGTCTGTTTGCACCTTCTGCAAGTCCATACCAGAGCAGGTCCTGCCACCTTTATTCCAGAGCAGTGATTGTGTGCGTGCCTGTACCAAACTAATGCATTTCCTTTAAAGCTTGTACCTCTTATCTGTCTTTTTCCAATAACTGAGGGCTATGACTGATGAGTCTGCCTGAAAAAAAACTGCGAGCTGAAGAGTTTACTGTTCCCAGCTGTTAAGATATTAGCGCTGTGGTTTGCAGATAGCACTGTGAGACAAATCAAACCCAGCGATGGTTTACTTTAAAATGCTGTACTGTAAACTGTCGTGGTTCAGCAGCTGATTAACTGGCAGCTCGGTAGTGCATGAACTGGAAGCTGGGCAGACAGGAGGTCTAACCTCATCAGTCATTCCAAGCCAGGCAGCCCTTAAACTCTGCTGAAAAGCATCCCTTCAGTTCTCCTTATAAAATAAAATCTATTTAGGCGATGTTATGAGCAATACTTTAATTTCTGTCAGCTTTTGAGATCTCCAGCATGAAATCTGCAAGGACAGTGTGTTTATTTTTCCTTTCAGTTTGTGTTCCCAAATTGTTTAGGGTTTGATTTGCCACCTAACAAACACGTTTGGTAATGGTAAAATAACTGAAGGCCCTTTTAATTTTCAGGTACAATGTGTGTATCATGGCTTATGGGCAAACTGGAAGTGGGAAGACGTACACAATGTTGGGACCACAGTCAGAAGAAAACTTTGCATTCTCCTTAGAAGATGAATCAGAACTTGGAATTATTCCTCGAGCAGCCCAAGAAGTGTTCAGGTAACAGCTAAGAAAAGGCTTGTGTCAGTGGCGGTCACCTTAAAGTTTATGGAAAGGATGAAATAATGTTTGTAATCTATTTATCATTATAGATTTCAGCTTCACAATGATTAATATTTATAGCTTCTCTAACTGCCATTTGACATTTGAGTTTTGGTACATATTTCTAGCCTCTCCTGCTTAGTCTGATTCTATAAGAAAATGAGGTTATGTAGTTTTGCTGTGTGTTATCTGCCCATCTGTCTTTTGGACTCCTAACTAACTACTGAGTATTTTTCAGCCACAGTTCTGGGAGTCTAAAAGATAATTAAGTTCTTACACGTTTTTTTAGAAGAGCCATTAGGAATAGATGAAGAGGATCCAGATTAGAAACCAGTCCCCAAGAGTAATGATAGTAGAACATTTAACCACGATCTGTTCTAGCTTTGAGAATTCTTAGATTTTTTTAGTTGAACCTAATGCATGATTCGAACTGACGTGATGCTGCATTATAGTAGAAGAGCCATTAGAGGTTTTTCCAGCAAAGGCTATTACTTTTGGAGAATGGCATAAGATAAATCAAAGATCTAATTTTGTACCAGTATAACTAACTGAAAATATTCTCCTGAATAGACAAGCCTTTAATTTATGATTTTTCTGTGGCTGTGGACAGAAAACCTCTTACAGATCTAACTGGGCAGTTTGCCATCTCTGCCTGTTTGTTGCTTGCACTCTGCCAGAGTTTATCATATCTTGAGCTCTGAATGCAATAACATCCAGCAGAGAAACAGTTTAAAAAAATCTTGAGGAGGGAGGGAGTCTGCTGGAGAAAAACAAGTTAAGCTGGCACAGCTGATTGGAAAATGAATTTTTATTTACCGCTTCACGTATCATTTAGCTGTATATTCTGATTCTTCAGCTTAACATTAGCATGGGGATGAGGCAAAGTCACGGCTGCCGATAGTTAATACACACTGTTATCACACTGTAATTAGATTACAATTAAAGAATAGATCTTTATTTACAGATTGTTCGCTTGGGGTTTGACTTCAACATTTTTTGGCTTTTTTCTTCTTTTTTCCCTATTTTTGTTCTCCAGGCTTATTTCAGAAAAGCCACCAGGAAGTTACTGGGTTGAGGTTTCTGTTGTAGAAGTGTATAATAACGAAATTTTTGATCTTCTGGCTAAAGACAGTTGTGGAAAAGTATTTGGCGTCAAACGTGACGTTGTCACAACCAGAGAAGGAAAGAACGACGTTCCGTTGCTTACGCATGAGTAAGTACATGATTTGATCCTTATCATCCAGCAATGATCTGGTGTCAGTGCAGTGTGGAGTTGTCACAAAACTGCATTATAGGCACTAGTTATCACTTCTGAACAATGAGTCCTTACCATAAGCAAAAGAACAGTTCTCACTGTTTCCATGATCTCAGTCTATTCGACTGCAGTTGGCTGCAAATGTCTAAATACTTTCAGAAGTAACAGTACAATTAGTTTGGGTTATATTCCTGTGTTAAGCACCTTCCAGTCAGGTTGCCTGAAGACAGCTGTGTATTTCATTGTTGCTGGATGTAGGGCATCCTGTCAGCTACAGAAAAAGAAGAAGTAACCCAATCACAAAGTATTTTCCCTTCAGTCTGAGTAAATTATAAAATTTACAGACTCTAATAGAAATATATATACTTATTGTAGATTTTTAAGCACCCGTAGAGTGTTAGCTTTTCCTACACACACTGGAGTTTAAAAAAAGTAGTACTTTAGAAAGGATAAGACTTTAAGTGATCTTTTAATATAAATACCCATCTCCCACTACTTAGTATTCTGTTTTCATAAGTGGAGGTATTAAAGTGGGGATTGACATGCTGGCATTTGAACCCACAGTTCTTGAAAATCCAGGTTCTTCAAACTAAAAGCTAAGAAGGAGGTAAGTTTCTGCCCATTTAGTTTTAAGATGTGCACCTTCCCAGCATCGGTGTGTGGTAAGTTTGATTCTTATTTACACATCTTGACAGTGTAGGGAGAGCTAAGGTATTTAAGGCTACATCTATGCTTATTTTAATGCCTTCTTGTATGCTAAGTATTGCAAAGACTTGTTGTAGTACACATGGGAATGATTCTTGGTGTTATGGATGTGTAGTATACAAAGCAAATGTATAATCCTTTCTTGTGATATATAAAACAGTAGCCTTGGCTAATTAGAGGGTAAAAATCACATGTTCATAACAATTCATCCATTAACATCAGTGACTCTGTTTCAGATGTTTCATTTTAGTAATGGCTGTGTTGTTCATGCTAGTATTAAATCAACATTAACAAAAAAATTATGACAAACAGTCCTCTTGGCCCCAGAGAGGTGATGCTGCCCGGGGGAATTAAGCTACCAGACATCTCCCTGTGAGCCACCAGCATGTGAACTGATTCCAGAATGGAACATTTCTGCCTGCGCACTGCAGAGAGGTCTAGAGACAGAAATGTTCTGCTCCTTGGGCAAATAATGTTTGTGAAAAGAAACATCTTGCCCTGTTGAAATGTTTAGCACGGTATTACAGTGTTTTATGTTTCTGGGGGGAACATGATGTTTTTCTTCTAGTCTCTTCCAGCAGGAATTAGACATCAGATATAAAAAGCAGCCCCCCCACCCCCTCTGTTAAAATAAAATGCACCCTCAGTGGAAATAACTGAAGGCAGTATTTTTGTCTTGTGGCACTTAATCACATAAGCAGACGAGTAGTTGTTTGTTTATGTGGGTTTATGCTATTGCCAGAAAGCCTTGATAGAAATACAAGAATGTACTGCAGAGTTGCGCAAACATACTTTTATTCTACCTAGTGAAATGCTTTTATTGACTTGTATTTTCTAGCCATGGAACTGCTCACAGGAAAGTGAGGCCCTGGAGAAATTGTGAAGTGGCTTTCTTCACAGGGCTTTATAACTCTCCTTTTTTTCTATGAAATAATAATCGCTGCAATATTCTAGGAAGGATTAACATCTGTATCTGGGGTATGCCTGCTCTTCAGTCTTGAAGTTAAATATGATTTCCAGAGAAATTCTGCATCTTTGGTTGCAGTGTCTGTGCTCCATAAGAGCATGGAATGAATTAAAATGACTGGAGTTTGAAGTGATGAATCCTTTTGCCCTCTTGTCTGTATTATGCTGGCTGGTGGGTTTCTCTCAGTCTCTGTTCTTGGATTTCCCCAACTGTGACTGTACTCCAGCTTTTAACATCTGGTTAAGTCTCTGCTGTCAAGGGAATGAAAAACTCCTTCAGAAGAGGGTGGGAGCAGAGGTTAACCTGTGTGTGCTGAATCTTTCTTGAAGGAGCTAATCTTTTTCCTTTGACTAGGATAGAAAGAAACCATCTGACTTAGAAAATGAAGATAGGTGCATTTAGTGTGAGTATGATGGGAGTTGAATTTTTCCCGCTTCATCAGAACTTCCAAGTAATTTTTAATTATAGTATTTCAGTAACCAAGATGCTGGCCTGAAAAATGCCTCCTCTCCTTCCCAAAGGAGCTTTGCATAGTTAGTGGGTGACCCATCTCTTTTCCTAGGCTCTGGGGAAGGGAGAGTTGAGATGAAGCTGGACTTGTGCCATAGAGACAAGAACTAGAAGCTGCAATAAGGTTTCGTTTGTCCTTCTAGTTAATAAAATGGCTGCTCTGATTATTTCTGTAAATTTTAATTTATGCTAAAGAAGCCTGGCGCCCTGAATTAAACATCTCTTAAAAACCAGTTATCTCAATCAATTGATAAATACCCCATTCTAATGCAGATGTCTCAATTACAATGCAAGCAGCAAAAAAAGCCCAATTCATAAACAGGTTATATTAATAATTACACAGAAAGGTTAGTAAGAAAAAGCAAATCCAAACAAAGTAAGGAAACCATTGAATGAGACCACCCAGCTGCCCAAAATCTAAAGTAAACAGCTGGTGCTTTGAATAAAAACACATCCTCGTTTGTGATAATATTTCATCTAGAATATATTGGCCTGCTGGGTCTCATTGGCTTCTCCATGTGTCCATTAAAGTACAGTAGTCTCTTTCCTGCTAACACGTACATCTTACTGACTCACAACCCCCTCAGTCTCTTTCTTCTTTTATGGCTTGGTTGACTTTGGAGAACATTCAGCATCAAATTTTTAACTTAACCACAACAGGGCTTCTCTTTGTAGAATCTGGTCCTGGAACGTGCGGTACATACAGTACGATAAAGTTGTAGAGATTATACCTAAAAATGATTGCTGTCGAGAAGCTCCTGTGCCAAGCTCACAGCACTGGGCTGGGGATGCTTTTCACCTCCAAAGTCAACTGTGGTTTCCCAGTAGGTAACCAGCACCGGCAGAGTACCTCGAGGCTTGTCTTCTTCTGCAAACACTGGTTGGAGGACAGCAGCTTGGAGCACTGACCCCTTGCCAGTGCACAGTAGCAGCTTGCAGAAGCTGGTTGCCTGTTGCTACATCCTCCTGAAGGCTGCTAACATCTCAGACCATCCTGTCTTGGCCTAAAGGTTACTGAAGGGTGTAGTTCAAGCCTTAGGAAGGCAGGATCTGCCTCCTTGGACCTGAGGCAATAGTCAGATCACCCCAGTGTGAGCCTCTGCTGTCTCTGACAGTAGGAACAAGAGCCACTGTTTCCTTGCTGATGCCAGGTCAAACAACCAGGGAGAGGTTACCAGTGGGTGCACAGAGGCAAAGATGCTACAGGGGAGCCCAGTATGTGTGGCTCAGGATTGATGCACAAAGCCTATAGCGATCATTTAGCTCCTGTGGCCCTGGTTACACAGGGAACTGCTCTTAGGTGGCTGCTTCCCTTAAGTGTTGTGGATAGTTGTGGATACCCCATCCCTGGAAGTGTTTAAGGCCAGGCTGGATGGGGCTTTGAGCAACCTGCTCTAGGGGGAGGTGTCCCTGCCCATGGCAGGGGGGTTGGAACTCCATGATCTTTAAGGTCCCTTCCAACTCTAACCTTTCTGTGATTCTATGAAGTGTTCTTCACATGCCCTTGCTTTATTTTCAGAGGAAACTCTTTTAGTTGCATATAGCTCTTTTGTCTCTAAACTCTTGAAGCGTGGCTCTTCTTAGCACAAAATAAGTTTGATCCCAGTGTGACTTTTCACTGAAAGCAGCCAAATCTAAGTCCTGAAGGCCTTGCCTTCTATCACATGCTTGTTTTTGCTGACCACAGCAAAGTGGAATCAAGCCTGTAGCCTGTCAGTGGAGTTATTAATGGCTCTGGTATAACCAGGCTGTGATAGGCATTCATAAGAATTTATACCCTCATCTAAAAACTAATGTTTAGGTGATGTAACTTGATTGTAGCAGGCGGCAATGCAGTGAAAGGAAGGAGTAGGCAATCTTGCCTCATTTGTTTTAAACATTGCAAACCTGGGGGAAATCATAGTGGTTTTTTTCTGTGTTAAGTTTCTGCCCTTCTATTGGTCACATTTGCAGCATTGCCTTTAACTGGAAAAGAAAACAGTATGAGATAAAATGGTCTATAGAAACTTATGCCTGTCTGTTCTGACACTGCAGTAGAGTCCTTGCTTATTGAACAGTGTAATTGAACTTTTTTCCAAGGATTCTGGATTTAATTTCAAATGCAAAATATTATTTCTAAAGGCCCAGAGAAATATCTTTTTTTAAATTATTATTATTATTCCCCCTAATTCTGTACCTCTCAAATAATAGGAGCTACCTAAATATAAACTGGACAACTCAACTTGTGTAAGGAGATTCCAGGAATGTCTAAATCTGTGCCTTTTCTTCCAAAGTGTGGAGATGTAGAAATCATGGCCACTTAAGAGCAGAGCTACAGACCTGCAAGGCTAGCAGACCACTTCCTCATCACTTTCAGTACCAAATCACAGCTTTTGTCTTGAATTTTCATCTTGGACTATATCCCACCTGAAAAAGTCTTTTTACAGGTGTTTCTGCAGCTTAAAACTGAGATTAGGGTAAGAAGAGTGGGAAAGTGGAAATGCTCAAATTCATGCCAAAGTTGTCAGCTTTCTCGTGTGATTTTTACTGTGAGTCAGTTAAATCTTCTGCTTGTTTCTTTTCTTTCCAGGACTGTTGAAAATGCATCTGAATTTTTGCAGCTGGTCAACAAAGGGCTACTGCTGAGAGCCAGGCACCCAACACTGGTGCATGCACATTCCTCTCGGTCTCATCTGGTAGTTACATTGACCATAACCACAATTGTCTCAGAAGATAACTTTGGTAAGTAGGATGTTACTAAAATACATCTAGAGCCAGTCATTTTTATAAAAGCACTCTGTGGACTGAGAGATTTTCATATTGCTCTTTTCCTCCGTTTTCTAATGTTTAATACATTCCCTCGGCTCCTTTTCCATTGTTTGACTTTTAAGTACCTTCTTAAATAAAAGACCAGTTTGATGTTTGAATGCTTCTGAAACTTTCATAAAACCTTTACTTTTCCTTCCATGTCTCAACTTACAGAGTTCTTGAAGTTTTACAGCATAAAACAACTATTGGAGTAAAGGTTTTCAACAGGTTGTAGGATAACCTATAAGATAACAATAAGATTCTTCAAATATAATTTCATTGTATTATCATTAATAATAATATGAATGAATATCATTATGTTATAATTCATAATTATAATATAAGAATATTAAAATACAGTAGTTAGATCACTTCATATGACATACCATATAATTATTCATGCTAAGTTTGTGATGAAGCTAACCACGTGTTTTAGGGATCATCATATGCTTTTAAGTGAGAAAGAATATTTTTTTTTTTTACCTGCTGCCTTGCAAAAATGTCCATTAAATTCAGCATCTCTTGAACTGTTAATAATAGACCACTGTAGAAATAGGCAACATAGTTGTCTTTACTATGGCAAAACCTGTATTTCTTCCTTTCATTTCCACACCAAGACTTATTAGTTTATTGCTTTAGGAATAACTTCGGCTTCAGGAGGTTAACTTTGTTTTCTTTTGCTTATGTTGTAATTAAGCGCTCTGCTTCCAGCACTGTGGTCCATCTCCTTCATACTCTACAACAACAATATGGTTTTAGAAAGTGGAAAATATTTAACATTTTTTCCCTTAGATTGCTATCAGAAATTAAACCAACAATATCAGCAAAACAGAGCACACAGTGCCCTCACTTACCTATGGGCCTTGCCAAAAGACACAGTTACTTCACCAGTTGCAGCTCTGGTGTTCCA
Organism: Thinocorus orbignyianus; assembly: GCA_013400375.1. Taxonomy (NCBI): domain Eukaryota; kingdom Metazoa; phylum Chordata; class Aves; order Ciconiiformes; family Thinocoridae; genus Thinocorus; species Thinocorus orbignyianus. The sequence goes on from VXBW01007109.1 coordinate 1,041,750, forward strand.
GATGTTAGCTCTAGCCAGTTCCAGGTTCTTGTCTATCAGACAGATGTCACTTTTCAGATCACATTTGCACCATTAGCATACCATTAGCATCTTATCCCATCCAATCTTCCCTTTGCCATTTCAAATTGCAGTCACCCTGCTATGCCACGTTGTCTGGCAGCAAAGCTCCACAGAAATGTCAAATTTACATTGAATGCAGACTCAGGGTTTCAGCTCATATTGCGTGGATGAAGATGAGCAACACTGAGGGGCAGAGGAGTCCTGCAAATGGGGCCTCGCTCTAGCAGTGTGACAGCACCTTCTGGTTTATTTAAAAGGAGAGATTCCTGATTTAAAAGCTGGGTGCTATCATCAAATAGCTCAACACTGCAGATCTAAGTCACAAAATAAAAAGTTTAAGGCCTGTGATGAGTCCTGCACCTAAAGCCAGGGTTGACAAGCCAGCACTTTTTCAGGTTTGATTAAGGTCTTCTAGCATTTTGCTTCAGTAATATCTGTTGGTCGAGGAGAGCAATTTCTTAACTTCCTTTTCTGAAACCAAAGAATAGTGAGAACACTTATTTTTACACTCTATGGCCTGTAGCCATTTATTCTGTGTAAACCAACACAGCTGCTCTGTCTTCACTGTGAGCAGCCAGCTCGGGTTTTAGCAACAGCCCAGCCGAAGAGATACAGAGCTCTGCAATCCAATTTAGTCTGTTCCTTACCCAAGTTTTGCAGCTGGGAACTTCGTACTGGTGCAACTGAACTCTTTAAGTCCCCAAGAGAGTCTGATGTCTGCTCCCTATTACCTGTAACAGAGTATGTGCTTCTTATTCTTCTATGTCTTTCAGAAAGAGAGAAAGAAAGAGACGGATGGAAAAAAAGCACTGAAGCAAAAAAGCAAAACCTCTTTGGGAAAGCCCTTTTGCATATACTTCTGCTAAGATAATGTCAAAGCAGCTTTCCCAAAGAATTTGTTTTCCTCTTCCTTCCCAGCAGAGAATGAAAGCCAGATACTGCTGCTGAGGAGGAAGGATAGGAAGCAGTTCAGTGCAGCTACAGAAGTACCAGGAGTAGCAGATAGCCAAACTGAACAAGTGAGAGTAACACTATTGAGGATGATAGCTCATCATGTGGAGATGCAGCAGTGGCATATGAGGGCTGAAGGAAGTCTAGAGGGAACAGCTTCAAAGGACAAAACAGAAGGAGGAAGATGTACTTTTTTCTTGCCAGAGCACCAGCAGGTGATGTTTCAAATACATAGAAAAAGACTTCAGAGTTTACTGCTCTCAAACATTCAAAATCACACGTTGGTTGCAGTCAATCTAAAACATGACAAAATGCCTCTTTAAAGTCCTTACTGGACTCCGTTTTTTTGTTTTCCACAAAGAAACATGAAGAAGGGGAATATCAGATAGAGCACAACCTACACCAAGTCTTGTTACCAACTGGCACGATTGGTTTGTTGAATAAAACTTCAAATAAGATAGGAAAAGTCCTTCAGCCTGCCCATGTCATTGATTCTGACTTGTTTGTTGCTTCTGTTAGAATAGCCTAAACCAGCAGATACTGCACTTTCTGTATTGATGTCCCATTTTTCCCCCATCTCAGTTTCCAGCATCAGTGAGAAGCTGCCCTTCTTTGTTTTTTCTATTAACCAGGAACTTCATGGGAAGATGAACAGACCACTCAGAGACTAAACAAAGAGGTTTTCTGCACCTTTCCACAAAAAACAAGAGATAGTAAATCCACCTCTTCTTCCAGAGCCTCTTCACCAGGACAACTTGAAGCCACTGAGAAACTGAAGCAAGTCAAAACCAGATTGCAGCTGGTGGATCTGGCCGGCAGCGAATGTGTTGGTAAATGAACATGGGCACGGATCCTCCCAGATCTTGGTTACAGTAGTTCCCTTCACCCCTTTATGTAGGGATCTGTGCTATCCTGCTTTCACACAGGGGGTGGTTTAAACCCACAGATCCTGACACGACCAAAATTTGTGGGCCTGATTGTTCCAGTTTTAAATTGGTACAGTTTAACTGAAAATTTGACTGCATGAGCCTAAAGTAAGCCCAGGGCAATTAGCCGTATTGTAGGTATATTATTTGTTCAGACTGGTTCCATTAGGCTTGTTTTTCTACTCTGAAAATTAGCATGTCTTTGTACGGAACTGTTTAAAGTGCATAAATTATTTAAATATTACAGATATCTGTAATAACTGGTATCACCATGTGTGAGCTTTTCTGCCTTATTATGGAAAAAGTCTTGGAGGAAGTTAGTGTTGAAAAGATAATATTGTTTTCATTGTTTCCTTAAAGCGTTTTCCTCCTCCCCCGTCCTCTATGCACACAATAATTTCAAAAACTTGATTATTTCCTAAAGGACAAACTTTCTTACCGAGAAGAGCCGTGCAGCCAAATGTACCATTCCAGAAATAATGTTTTGAAAACTGAACCAGTATTATGAAAGAGTCTTTTACTTTACTGCCAAGAATTCTTGCTGTTGCTCACTGTTAAACTTTTGTTCTACAAAGAAACCTAATATAATACTTTTTTTTTTTTCCTCATTTGCTTTAAATATTGGAAACTGTTAAACATGTACTTGAGCAACAGTGTGTGTGTTTGTTCTCTCAGTTCGACCAGGACACCCATTTGGGTGGTTTGGGGCTCAGCAGTCAGATGCTACAGTGGAGCCCAGAACTGTGCTCACGTGCATCAATGTTAGATGGGGCACAGCAGGTACAGCAGAGCAACCTCTGCCATCAGCTCCACTGGTGGAGCTTGGAAGGTGTTGCACTTGCTCAGAGAAAAATAAGGGCACCTGTTAACTTGTAACTGTTTTAAAATGTGGACAAACCTCAGTGAAGAGCAGTAGCAGGCAGCACCAGATTGCCATGACTTCTCAGATATGATGGAAAGCGGCTTAGCAACTTGGGCCACCAGCCCCCTTGGGATCCATGGATGGATTTCATCAGGTCCCATGGACGGATTTCATCAGGTCCCATGGACTTATGCACCTTCAGCTTCCTTAGGTCTTGAACCTAATCTTCTCCTGCGGTGGGTGGTTCTTCACTCTCACAGACCCTGGTTTTGCCTTTCATGACTCGGCAGTGTGGTTAGAGCCCTTGCCAGCAAAGACTTAAGCAAAAAAGCAGTTCAGTAACTCAGGCTGTTCCATATCCTGGGTGACAAGGTCTCCCGTTTCCTTCTGGAAAGGGCCCACATCTTCCCTATTCTTGCCTTTATCCCTGACATCTGTAAAAGTATTTCTTGTTGTCCTTGACGTCTCTGGCCAGGTTTAATTCTGTCTAAGATCCTTAGCCTCTCTTTGTCTCTCTAGAGGTGGGACGGAAGGCAGTTGCAGAAACTGTTAGCCCCTTCTGACCATCCCACTACATTAGCTCTGCCTGGCATGGATCATGTGCTCTGGCTAATGAGAAGTGATGGCAGGTGCATCCATAGTTCATCCATTATCCTGAAGAAAGGTTAAATTTGGATAATGTGATGCTAAATGCTAACAACAGATTTCCCCGAATGGCAGAAGTAAGGAGAAATTAGTTACTCTTTACTGCGTGTTCATCCACACTGATCACAGAGTTGAGCTTGCAGCACCTCTTGAAATTGGTGCAACTCGTTTTGTAGACCAAGCCTTCCCAGAGTTGCTCAAGGGCAGCATAGCTACATCCCACCATGCTGGGTGGGTGGCAGGAGGGCGTCATTTTCCTCTCTTGATTTCCTTATGGGAAATCACACCACAGGAACATCATCTCACAGACTTTGGAGAACATAAACCCCTCACACTTCTGGCTGCTGTACAGTTTTGTTTCTGCAGCTTATGCCATCAGTGTCACTCTTGTTCCTCTTAAGGGATACAGACCAGGTAACTATTACAAAAAATGGTGGAACACAACGGGGTTCTCTCTGGAGACACTGTGGCTGGTGTTTTCCAAAGAAGCGTCGTCTTGTCTGATCTTACGGTGTTCCTACTTTCGCAGTTCCACAACACACATGGAGGTAAGATGCATTGTGCAGCTGAAGAGATTAATTTTCACATGAGCTTCTTCAGACCATCTGCAGGCACTGAACCTTTTTAACCTACCTTCAAAGAGTGAACGCACTGAGCAATGTGTTGGCAGCCTGCAGTAAACAATCCCCGCATCCTGCTTTTGGCACCTGTGGGCTGGAAATCATGGTTCAGAATTTGTGTTAAAAAATGCTGCATCAAAAGTAGGTGATACAGCAACAGAATTTTCACAATTACAGCTGAAGCAGCTTTGCTCAGTCTTGCTGTTGCTTTTTTCTGCAAGGTATGTCTGGAGTGACGGGTGCCGCACTGAGAGAGACTTCATGGATCAACCGCAGCCTGTCTGCCCTCGCGGACGTTCTCGGAGCAATAGCAGAGCAGCGAGCCCACGTGCCCTATCGGAACAGCAGACTTACACGTTTGCTGCAGGACTCCGTAGGTGAGAGATTATTTTGCCTTTTGTTTAACAATATAGATTTCTTTTCCCAGTCTTTTCCCTCCTTTGTTGTGGAGAACTAGAGGATGACCCTGTATTCCTCCTGTGTATGTGGGCCTCTGTTCAAAGACTCTGGCTTTGGAGCAGTGTGAGTACACACTGAGGGTTCTAAACTCCTCCTAAATTTGGCTAAAACTTGCTGCTTCCAAGGTTGAGTTTGGCAATACACTTGGAATAACCACAACATTTCTAATAGGATCATGTAAAGGGTAATAATTGCATTTCGCTGGTGTTTCACATCAGGTACAGTTTACAAGTTAAACTTCAATCTCTATTACTACAGGGTGTAGTCACATACTTGCACATTTCACCCTGTAGCAGTAAGACAGAGGATGGAGACTCTGGGACACATGCGTGTACTGTGCTACAACTTCTTTTTGTCTTTGGGTCCTCTCCTCTTCTCTGGCTCCTCATCTGTGCAGAAATAGTTTTAAAGCAAGTGTAATTCCTGCAGTAATGTCATAGACTCATAGAATGGTTAGCATTGGAAGGGACCTTAAAGATCATGAAGTTCCAACCCCCCTGCCATGGGCAGGGACACCTCCCACCAGAGCAGGTTGCTCAAAGCCCCATCCAGCCTGGCCTTCAACACTTCCAGGGATGGGGCATCCACAGCTTCTCTGGGCAACCTGTTCCAGTGCCTCACCTCCCTCACAGGAAAGAATTTCTTCCTAATATCTAATCTAAATCTCCCCTCTTCCAATTTAAAACCATCACCCCTTGTCTTGTCACTAGACTTCCTGACAAAGTATCCCTCTCCAGCTCTCCTGTAACTCCCTTCAGATACTGGAAGGCTGCTATCAGGTCTCCCCGGAGCCTTCTCTTCTCCAGGCTGAACAGCCTCAGCTCTCTCAGCCTGTCAAAGTTGTGGCCATCCCTACAGTATATTAGTCCCTTTTTCTTCAGCCAGAAAGCACCAGCCCTCCAGTCTCTGGTTCGAGGCTTTGATGGTGACCGTGGTAATGGTTCTTCAGAGCTTCTGAAAGAGTATTAATTTTTGGTTCAACTTTGAATTTCACCTGGTCTTGGAGTCCCCACTGTGAAAAGGGAAAGCCAAAGAAAGAAACGAGTTTAGGAGCCCTGTTGTATGGGCACTGAGCCTGGTTCTAACCATGCCTGCTGTGACTTGGGTGACATTGTTCAGGTGAAGTGTTGAAAACAGCAATTTCCCTGTTTGTTTAATCACTCTCTGTGAACTTCTAGTAACTCTGTTGTGCTTTATTACCATGCAAATAAGCCATATTGCCATTACCCTGAATTTACAAACATTTGACAAAGCTTAATGAAGTGCTCAGACCTATAACGTACATGCAGACTAACTGGTGAAGCTGTAAGGGGAAAAAAAAATCTACATTCCAAATTGTGAAACATTTATTCTACTGGGGCAAATACCATATTATTAGGTATAGACTTCCCCTGGAAGGAGCTGTCTGTTTTCACCAGCCCTTTTCTGCTTCATGAAAGCTATGGTAGCCTATGCTTGTTGTTGTGTAGATACATACACTACCAGTGTGTATAATTTACGGAAAATATTGAGGTAAATAAGTATGTTTTGCCTTTTTCCTGCTTTTAGGAGGTGATGCTAAACTGCTGGTGATGCTGTGCATCTCTCCTGGCCAGAAGTACTTAACAGAATCGATGCAGTCTCTGGGATTTGGAACTCGTGCTCGGCAAGTTCAGAGAGGACAGGTCAAGAAAAAACCTTGCCCAGTGCCGAGTAAAGCAAAATAAAACCCAAGACTCCTGTGGATTAAAATGTTATTAATGAGTTCCTCAGACTGAAATGTATATTGTTGTCCTAAAGCCATTCTTTTAGATATGAACTGCCAGATAAAATAAACAATCCACAATGTGGCATTAGTAAGCCATAAACCTGCTGATAATGTTCTTGCTCCAAAGACAATAGCAAGTATTGACAAGAGCTACCAGCCGTGGTGGAATGACATAGAAATAAATCAGGCTTTTTCAGGAAAGCTACTTCAAGACGTGGTTTTGGTGGTGTGTTTCATTTGGGCAAGTAGAACTAAGTCAACGGGGCCCTGATTTAGGATGGCTCGCTTCAGAAAGGCCAAGGGTACATTCTGTTTTCCCAAGAGAAGGCATTTCAGCGCTTCAAAGCAGCAAGTGAAATACTCCCAGTTTGGGTTAATACAAGACATGTCATCGTGGCTTGCTCTTCTGTCTAGCCTGGATGGGGTCATTCCTAATGCACTCTCAGGTAGGAGTGCAGAGGAGCCCATCAGCTGTACTGAAAGGAGTTCTGTTCTCTGGTTTTAGGTAGGAAATAACGGCACCAGTGAGATGGAGAAAAAGGAGTAAAGCTGTATCTGTTATCCCTCAGGAATGCAGCTTAGAAAGCAAATGAGGGATTATAAAACTTTTTGAAAACACACTCAGGTTAAGTGGTTGGAGCAAATCCCAGCTCTGCTGAGTTCACTAAGAATACAGCTTTGCCTGGTTTGGGGTTTGTTTTTTTTTTTGCTCCAGGAGTGCTAGAAGACCCTGAACTTCAGATCCTAACAGCTAATGGGACCTAACTCGTACAACTGCTTTAGAAGTAGCCTGGCCTGTTGTTTCACTTGCATTTCTGAAGCAAGCTAACCACATCACAACCTTGAAGATGTGCCTGACTGTTACAAAAGGTTAACTACACACCTCCCATCTATCACATGAAGAAAACACCAGAAGCCCAGCTCATGACACTCTTGTCATCTTCAAGAGGCTTTTTCCCCTCTTACGCTGATGCTGAGACAACGCCACGCAGGGCTTGTGGATGAAGTTACACTGGGAGAAGATTCAAGGAAATTTAAGCCATGTAAGAGATGACAGCACTTGTGAGATGGGTAGTTGAGTTCAAATAACATCTGATGTGTTTTATACACCGTGTCACTGCTCAGCAGAGGCCACAGGATCCATTCTGAGTTTTCACCTCCAGCAGTCACTCTGCCTCTAGACTGGGAGAGGGGTCGTTGGTAGGTCACTTCAAGAAGGTTTAAATTGCAGTGGCCGGCCCAAAAGACTGGAGTTTATAGTACTCCAAGTCACTTAACCTTCACCAGCATAAATATTTACCCAGTGACTATATAGCATACTATTATTGGAATTTCACCCTTGAATATATAACAGCTGCTGTGTTGCATGCACGCTCTGATGCTTAGAACATTAGCATCCAGACCAGAGAGCTGCAATAATACTTGTTTTCCTAGATAATGTCACAAGGGTAAAAATGCCTTAAGTTTACCCAATTCCAACAGTAACAGATGGGATGGAAAAAAATCTGGACACAGGACCTTGTGAAGCTGAATGGTCACCAAAGCAACCTCAGGGGAGAAAGCGTCGCAAGGATCATTAGCCTGGTAACTGGGAGGCAGGAGCAGCCAGCTCGGAGCTCCCATTAGTCTCCTGGCAGCCAGGCTAAAGCAGCCCAGATTAGAGCTCTAAAACAGGGTAAGTGACAAGGGAGGGCTGGCTCATTCCACCAGCATCTTTAAGGAGTTAAGTGCCTCAAATGTTTTTAAGGATTTGGCATTTCGTAAGTGTTATATAGGAATGAAACTAGTCATGAACTAGGCTCCCTTTTCTGGAGCTGCTCTTCAAAACTTGGTATTTATTTATAATCTGTGTGGTAGGGGAAAAGCAGCAATACTTACTGTTAAACCTGAGAAATAAACCCCTCAATAATGTTTCTATATTAACATGAACTCTGCCAAATTGTGCAGATGCAGCATTCCCTACTTTTGTTTTCCTTGTCAGTGCAGGGTATCACTTGCTCTTTGACCTACACAATGACACATACAGGACATGCAGGGCAGCAAAGTTACTATTTTGCTCCCAAAACTTTCAGGTTTGGAATTTCACGGGTTATAGAGATGCAATTGCTCAACCTCAGTGCCAGATGAGATGTGCAGAAGAAGGATAAAAGTTGTAAGGATGAAATTGCTTTAGTCTGGCATCTAAGCCGACTTGTCTTCTGCCTGAAGATTCACTTGGACCTGCCGAAGGAGAGGCAGGGATCTTCAGACCCATAACTAATGTCCAGAGGAGCAAGGAAAAAAGCACGTGCAAGATTCTATAGTTCTCTGCTATATCTATATATATATTTTAGTTTTCAGATCTTTCAAACTTTGAAACGACAGCTATGTTAGAAAAGCAGGTGTGACATACTCATGGAGCTGACTAAAGGTTCCTTTGTTAGTCAAAACCTATCCTGATAAACCAGTCCTCATCATCCTGCCACAGTAAAGCTGAAACATGTACCAACAATGGGAGGTGAAAGAAATAAAGGGGTATTTGAAAGGATTCTAAAAAAAATTGAGACAGGAGGTCATAAGCACCAGGAAAAAGGTTCCCCTCCCAAATTTATTGTGCCTTTGCCCCACAGATGAGCTGAGCAGACCATTTTAGCAGCAGTAACGAGGAGCCTCCACCTCCTCCTCAAAAAGCCTACCCGTTACTGAAACCACAGCAAGCACGAGAGAATTTGGTCTTGCAAATACTTTGGTGTTCAGCCTCCTGGTTTAGTGTGAAGTTGGCCAAGGAGTCAGTGGCATGAAGCCTGACCAGCACAGCAGCCGCCTGGGAAGCCCAGGGTCTGGTGTTCATGCCCATGTGCCCCAAGCATCTCACATGAAGGTGGAAGCCCACTCCACGCTGCCAGCACCCCTCACCCCTGCTCACACACCCTCTAACACATGGGCCGAGCACCCTCCCAGAAAGCAGAACATTTGCATCCAGCTCAAGGACAAAGGATTTGAGCTCGTGTCTCTCCCCAAACAAGTGAATGCTCTGGCTTGTAGGACATCCAGCAGATCTGGGGATGGGACAGGGAAAATGGGACCCTACCAGACCAACCCCCAAGTCCTAATAGCAGCAACTGCTCATCCAGGCAAAATACTCTAATATGTGTACATGTAGACCTACACAAAGCTAGGAGAAGTCTAGACATATTTGGAATCAGACAACAGCCTTCAAGGTACAAGTCCAAAATTTGACCCCAAAATACAGCTTGATAAATCCACAGAGAAACATGGGCACCAACACTGGTTGTTGGTTACCCTTGCAGCCAAGACAAAGGGACTAAGAGGACAGATGTGCTTCCAGCAAGTACTGCCTCCTCCCCAGTCTAGCAAAGGAGCCCAGACAAAGGGCTTAGAGCCCCAGCTCTCAGTTTGCCACAGAAACTGGTTGCTCAAGGGCCTGATTTTGAAGGACATAAAACTGCTGTGGAGGTTTTCCACTTACTTTCTCAACCTTGACCCCTACTACACCCTGCTCCTGTCAGCAGGGCCCGAGGAAGCGAGGCGATCCGCAATCGCTGAGCAGCGCTGCGTCTCATCACGGGGTTAAACAACAACAACAAAAGCAGTAATTAGCCAGCCAGCGCCTTTGGCCCGCTCTTAAATAAAACCTTGACCTATGCTGACATTTGAAAATTATATATTTAATTTCCACATGTGGCTTCGTGCCTTGGCAGCAGCCACACCACAAAGAGAGGCTGCTCTTGGTTTTAGCCAGGCTAGGAAAACCATAATTAGCATTGGAAGGTTCACAAAAATGTTTAATTTGTTATTAAATTGCCGATCCCATTTTATGAAGCACTTTTCCAAACCTCTGCAGAATGAAAGCCCAGGCAGAACGCAGCGGTTACGGGGAAAAGCTTTCTGCTCCTGCTCTTGAGAAGCAGCTTCAGGCTGGTGGGTCTGCAAGCCCCTTCCAGCCAGAGGAAGGGGCAGCAGCGCTTGCTCACAGAAGAGCAGACGGGTCCGGAGTGCTGGAATGCCAAAGGTACCGCAGCCCTTCACAAAACCATCTTGGCCTTTGAGCAACGACATTAACCATAGCCCTGGCCAGACAAAAATGCAAGCCACACGCCATACGAAGGAGAGCACAGGGTGATCTAATTGAAGGGTGCGAGTGAGGGAAAACATTGCCTACAATTCTTTTCTCTTACCTCAATTTTTAATCAAACCAGGTTTTATCTTGCAATGCATTTTCCCCTTTTAGTTTCTTTTATATAAAGGGAGACCAAAAAAATCCAAGATAAAATTCAAGCCTTCTTGAAGTCATGCAAGTATCTGCGGGGAGGCTGGGGGAGTGGACAGATGCATTCGGTTTTGCCTACTTGAATTTATCTTCAGTAAGCGGCAAGGTGCCCACGGTCTCGACGAAGGTTGGCAACACATCCAAACAATAACCACCCAAAAGCTGTGTTGAACTATTCTTTGGTGACATTTGGAAGCGAGAGTTTCGCTGGGGAGAGCCAGCGTGGCAAAAGGATGGGGCAGGGCAGTGCTCGGAAGGTTTCAGCCTGTGCTGGCCCACAGGCTGGTGCCGGGGACTGAGGCCCGTGGCTGCATAGGTTCTCAGGCACCATTTGTTTCGGGACAACCTACAGCTTCTCTGACAGCACCACCCTCCTGCAGGAACCACGTGGGGCTGCACAGAGAGCGCTGAAGCATCCAGGGAAGGCATCTTTGTGCTCTACTGCACATCCCTCTCTCAGCTCTTGGACTTAACCACCCCCTCACTTCAACATCCCCCCAGACCGTTTTTTTTTCTTTAAAAGCTCAGGTTTGGAAAAAAAACCCAGCCAAACAAACCCCAGATGATCGCTCTTCCCCATACCCCCTGAGATTGATCAGAGAAAGAATGTGGAAGATGAGTCCCAAGCTCAATATTTCAATGATATCATGTGATGCTCCAAATTCACCTTGTGTTCGTTCAGCACATGATGTGTCTCTAATGACTTGGAGATTAACCTCAGAAAAACCACTGAAATGCTTAAATGGTCAAGTGACCAGACACGCTCAGATGTCAGTACTAGCAGTTCAAACACCAGCACCTAAATTTAGCAACAACTAGAACACTGCAATTTTCTTCTTTTATCAGGACCAAGTATTTATGACAGGAACAATTTTTGGGATAAATCCATAGTTATCGAAACTCTGGGAATGTGAGATTTGCACGTCTCATCCACTGACTTGCAGGCTTAAAGTCACACCTGTGCTCATTTCCCTGGGGAACCACAGTTAGACTGAGATATTGCCCCCATGTTCTCCCAGTTCCCATCATGCTCGCAAGTATCTCCTCCAACGCGTGTCCCCTCTTGCCCTTTTTCTGTGAAATGAAATTACTGCCCTGGCTGGGATGAGTCACTGCCCAGCAGCTCACTTTAAGCACCAGGAGTGATTTTCCCTCTCATTTTCTTCCGGACTTTACTAATCAGTTCCTTCCCTCTTCTAAACAAAAATAAAAATAAAACAAGAGGGGGAAAAAACAAAAAAAAACAACAAACCAACCCCACTAATATAAAAAGCTTTGGAAGCCACACCAGAAGCTTTGAAGATCCAAGAGACAGAAGACCATACTTCCTCCCCTTGCTTCAGATGTTTGGGTTTTTAGTGCTCCTCTGCCTCTCTGAGCACACACAAACTCTGCCCACTGCCTGCTCCAAGCTGCCCTTTGGAATAGCACAGGCTCCAGGCTCAGATCACAAGGGGCATTTTGCAGAGCAGCTGACACGCTGGCAAGCGGCTCTTCATGCTTCAGCCACAGACCTTGATTACTTCCAGCCCTACGTGCTTCAGCCAGGCAGCACCCGTGTTCCCAACACAACATGCATTACTACACCTGCTCTGATGAGCTTCCTCTGTATTTGAGCCACGCATCCACACTCCCTTTTCTCCTGATCCATTTCCCAAACCCTCCCTGGGGTAGGTTATCCAGCACAGGCAGATGCATGGACTCATCCTCGCACCCCTTAGAAAGGAGCTGGAGGAGCAGCCCATGCTGCTCCAGCTGGGTCTGCTGCCGAGGCTGAATCCACAGAGAAGGTCTAGCTGGTGCTTAACCTGCTGATGCTCTTAGTGCCTCACACTTAGCTTAGGCAGCCAGTCCAACCTGTGGGAAACACTTCCCAACAGAGGTGGGACAAAGTTCTCAAGAGGCAATTCAATATTGCAGCTTACAAACAGTGATGCTTCCCAGAGATGGCATGGGGCACAATCCAGAAGGGGTGCAAACGGAGTGTTGGGAAGGTACCAGGCAGTGCAAAAGCCACTGCCCAGGCTACCTCCAGGGACCATAAAGGACATAAAGACCGTGTCTCCGGACACTCCCCACTGATACTGTCTTATGGAAAGACACGTGTCCCATCTGCTGCCCTCCCAGTCTCCACACAGAAGAAAGGCCTTATAATGCCTTTTTGTGGAAAGCTGTTGTAGATTCACTGTGAACACATACCAGCTAGAAGTTACAGCAGTAACTTCTGCTACTGTTCACTATCTAATGCCAGGAGAGCGAAGAAACACCTCCGAGTCACAAGCCAAGACACAAGAGTGATGTACCCGTTGCACTCTTTACCTCTCCTCTTCCCCTGGCTCATGAAGACTCTGAAACTGCCCATAGCATCTACCAGACCTGCAGCTGTTATGAGGAGAACTGACAACAAGCAACACAAAGGGAGGAAAAAGAGGTCCATAGACTGGCTTCTGCTTGCTTCACAGAATTGGCTTTACCTGCAAAATTTGGCACAGCATTTGCCACAGCTAGAGGCGGGATGAGCCTGTGATGCCTGGACACAAGACCTGCACATTCACCAGCATCATCTCCACATGAACAAGGGGAGAAGACTTATAGTGGGCACACTGATGTAGACACTGCATGATCACAAGTAACTCACAACAGCCACTTTCAGGACATGGGATGCAAGTTATAGACCTACAGTTTCTCAGCACGAGCAAGTCTGCATTAACCCGTTCTGCCTCAGTCCCATAAGCCCTGGCTCATCAAAACATCACAACCTTTGCAATCCCAGCTGCAAGTCATGAGCTCAGCTCTAAGATGCACAGAGAAAAGGCACAAGAATTGATGAATAATGAAAAAGTAAAAATGTGCAGTTGCATGGGGACACAGGGCAGAGAAAGAGACATGAGCTGACTGCACGGTCACTGTGCAGGTCCTGGGAGAACTTCTGCAGCTCCTGAAATCCTAGAAAAACATCTGGTTAAGTTATGTAGTAGGGTTGACACGCTGGAGGGAAGGAATGCCATCCAGAGGGACCTGGACAGGCTTGAGAGGTGGGCTAATGCAAATGGCATGAAGTTCAACCAAGCCAAGTGCAGAGTCCTACACCTGGGACGTGGCAATCCCAGGCACAAATACAGGTTGGGCAGAGAATGGCTGGAGAGCAGCCCTGAGGAGAAGGACTTGGGAGTGCTCATGGATGAGAAGTTCAACATGAGCCAGCAGTGCACGCTGGCAGCCCAGAAAGCCAACCGTATCCTGGGTTGCATCAAAAGAAGCGTGAGCAGCAGGTCACGGGAGGTGATTCTCCCCCTCTACTCTGCGCTTGTGAGACCCCACCTGGAGTACTGTGTCCAGTTCTGGAGTCCTCAACATAGAAAGGACATCGAACTGTTGGAACAGGTCCAGCGCAGGGCCACCAAGATGATTAGAGGGATGGAGCACCTCTCCTATGAGGACAGGCTGAGAGAGCTGGGACTGTTCAGCCTGGAGAAGAGAAGGCTCCGGGGAGACCTGATAACAGCCTTCCAGTATCTGAAGGGAGCCTACAGGAGAGCTGGGGAGGGGCTCTTTGTCAGGAAGTCTAGTGACAAGACAAGGGGTAATGGTTTTAAATTGGAAGAGGGGAGATTTAGATTAGATATTAGGAAGAAGTTCTTTACTGTGAGGGTGGTGAGGCACTGGAACAGGTTGCCCAGAGAAGTTGTGGATGCCCCATCCCTGGAAGTGTTTAAGGCCAGGCTGGATGGGGCTTTGAGCAACCTGCTCTAGGGAGAGGTGTCCCTGCCCATGGCAGGGGGGTTGGAACTTGATGATCTCTAAGGTCCCTTCCAACTCTAACCATTCTATGATTCTATGATTCTATGAAATGCAATGCCTGGGGAAGCTGTTCACACAGCTACTGCCTCCTGCTTCTCATGTCACCAGGACAGCATCCAGTCCGGTTATGGAGCTTGTATGATTTTAGAATCTACAGGCACTATTTCTGGCCAAATTCAGGCCAATACAGCAGCTAAATTCTCCGTGCTCATAAATTTTACAAGGCATCCGACTCCTCTTGGTGGAGATGAGCCACCCACACTTGTTCACAGGTTTGCTTCTGCTGTCACTCTCCTGAAACGAGCCACACGCTGCCATGGGACAGTGAGGTTGTCCCTCTACACAGAACAGACCAAGCCAAGCCCAAGGAAGGGGAGGTGTGACTGAGGACACCTCTGCCTATTCACAGACAAGCCTGGCATTGCACAAGACACCACCAAACTGCCTTCAGTCAGGATGCCTTTTTAGATACTCCAACCAAGTCCTTGGGTTACCAGCACAGCTTACGGTGAGCCCTGAAACACCAGCTTCCCAGGCAGGACAAGGTGTTCATGCACATCCACAGAGATCTGTTATCTGGGAGTACACAGATGATTCCCGCACGCATAATTAAGTTGCACACACCACTGACAACAGCCAGTGACTACAATCCAGCACCCACACATAAAACCTGCTCCACAACAAAACACCTGAGAGGGTCTTGCAACACCAGTGCCTGCAAGACCTACAGCAAACAACATTTGAGCAAGACTGAGAAACAAGTAAGCCCTACCTCACCACTCCAGCAGAGCTCTTCTTGCTTCTCTCCTGGGCAGCTCATCCACAGGACCACAAGACTGGAACCTGCTGTAAACTCCTTTCCCAGAGAGTCCACAAAGACCTTCCCCTCTCCCTGACTCTCCTCCTCAGAAGGGAGATGATTTCCTGTGCTTTGATTACCCCCATCTGTAGCACCCTCCACCTGGACCTAGCACCAGCTGCAGCAAGAAAAACACCTGAGCTGCAGGGAACACTTTCTAGTCCCTGCTCCTGGGCAGAGGAGAGGAGCTTAGGGACACCAGAAACCACCTTGTGCTCCTCCATGCCTAAGGTATCACCACTGAAATGGCTATTCCTGCTGTCACTGTGCCTCATGTGGCTCGCTGTTTTACCCAGGCATCCTCTACATGGGGAAAAATTGTACTTGGGGCCTTGTGGGCACCTGCTTGGAGTTAGAGAGGCAACTCTGAGCCTGCAGGATGGCACCAGTGAAGCAGGGCCAGAGTGATGGTAGCAGCAGTTTGGGACAGCAGCTTTGGGGAGTCTTTAAAGCTTGTTAGCTGTAAAGGTGCTGGGCTGCCTGAGAGCTCAGCCGACGCTCTGGCAATGTCCTTCTGAAAGGCAGTCTTCAAGAGCTTCTATTCTCCTCCATTTATTCTGAAAGCAAGCTAAAATCAGCATCACAGCTGTAGAGCTCTCCCTTAACATGACAGCCCTCTATTTTTCAGCAGTCATTCTGCTTTGGATTTCAAAGTGGTTTGTGTTGAAGCAGATTGGAAAGCAATGGTTTGTACCTTCTCTATATTTGCAAATATTAATCAAAACGGTACCCAGCTGCTCCCACAGCAAACCCTGCTGCAGGATGCGGCTAGTTAAATTCCAGCACCAGCATCCAGCTGGGCTGGGACTGGCTAGGGGCACAGCCTCGTGTCTGCACCCCCAGCCTCAAAGCATTTCCTAAGTGTGAGTTTGGATCTAGATGTTCAAAAACACACCTGTATTTGGGGCTCTCCTTATTGCCCGTCTGGCACGAGCCCTTTGAGCAGTCCTATTGCCAAAACTTCCCTTCAGCCAGGTACACTGGGAAGGACTCCTAGTTTCTCTTATTGCAAGCTGTGAGCCTTATGCAGAAATGTGACTCGGGGAGCTGGGACTTTGAATAATAAATCATAGTGTACTACAACATCTGTGAGAAATACAGTCAAAGCTGGCAATGTTAATATTGTCCACCTGGCCTCAGGTGCCTTAATGCACTCACTCTGGGGACCAGCATGTCCTTCTTGACCATCCCAAGAAGGGTAGCTCCCAAAAATGCATCTCATAACACAACAACTGTTCAACAGAGGGATTATAGGAACTGTCTGTTCATGTCAGACTAGAAAGACCATTGGGAGAAAGTTTGCATTAGTCACAGAGAGATCGTGTGGGCAGAAAACCCTCCCTGATCCCAGCAGAGGAGAGGACAGGGGCATTGCCAGCATTGCTGGTCCTGCAAACGCAGAGAGCTCAGGATCCACCTCAGCAGATACTACAGAAAAAAGCCAGGCCGGCTTCCCATGCTTCCTCCATACACCCAGCAAGCCATTTACCCCTAAATATAGGAGCGCAGCCCACAAGCCAGACAAGAAAGATTTCAATAGCAATGCCAGGAACAACAACAAACTGCACCACAGACCTTATTTGCAGCAGTGGGTAAGCGCGGGCGCCTCAGGAGAGGGCTAAAAGCCTCCTTGATCTCATCCCCCAGGTCACACATCGAGGACAGAAAAGTACCTGGCTTTTCTACAGCACATGTCTTTGCTCAGGGTTCTCCATCCCGACAGCCAGAGCTCTTCGGAATGCACTTGGGTCTGAGACGGTGGGGAGGGGAGGGTAACCCCAAAGCTTGCAGCCAGCAGAAGATAAGGGAGGGGCTGCCTCAATCCAACCCTTCCAGGCTCAAACCCCTTAGTTAGAGATCGAGCCACATTCAAAGCTTCATTTTCTAAAAGGGTGGGGAACATGGTTGTGGTAATCAGTCACTGTTGCCACAGTCGTCAAACAGCTCGCGCTGTTTGTAGCAAAGAGGCCGAGTACTTTCTATGGTAAAGCAAACTCATTTTTCCTACACTGAATGCTCTGCTGTCGCTGAAGTATTCAGCGGTATTTTCCACGCGGTGGGCTGAGACTTAAGACCTCTAGCATATGCCATATCCAATTATCTCATTGCATATTGAGAACAGCAGTGATTGGAGAAAGAAAAATAAAGATTGGTATAAATGTATTTATGAGATTTAGAATAAAAATGTGAGGCTGATATTTCCAGGAATAAAAATAAAGCAGAATTTTAAAATACCACAGCTATGCTCTTCAATAGCTCATATTCAGCTGCCCCTGCAGTCTACTAGAAAGAATAAATACAATTTTTGCTCATTATATCTCTGCGGTAAAACAACAGACTTCCAACACAAGGGTTGCTATCTGGATCTTACTCTAACAAGTACAATCTTCTTCCAGAGCCAAATTCAAGGTCCAGAAAGACAGATGCAGCTGATACCCGGTGTGAAAACACATCATGGCCACGGGCTGGAGTACTCCCCCAAAAAATGAGCTGCAGTGACACAATGTGTGCCAGCAAAAGGGGGACACACACACTACTCTGAGTTGGGTTTACTTTATAAAATGTTGTTTGGATGTGAGAAATTAAATCATCCATAGGGAAACAAAGTCCTTCCTGTTTATTTCTCCATCATCCCATTGCTTCCTCCGGCCCATCCCTGCTGACTGATGGCACCTTGTCGTTTATCAGGTTCACCCCTTTCCTCTGCTCCCTGCAGGACAAAGCCCAGCGCCAGTGCAGCGCTCAGGGCTGCTGCAGAGCGTGCCAAGCTGGGAAGGTGCTGGAGCCCGTGCATGTGTATTTCATACTGGTATCACGATCAATATTGGTTCTTTAGTGCTATTAATGTTAATTATCTAGTCCTATGCTATTAAATCTGTTGATATTTCAACCCTTGGTCTTCCTTGTTTTTTCTGATTCCCCTTCCCAGGTGGAGAGAGGTGACCAGGTGACACAATAATTGTCTAAATGATAATAAGTTGCTGTGGGTTCCTCAAACTGTAAGAACAGTCTGTGCCCTTAAGACTTCCCATCCCATGGGGTATATTGCATCGGATGGGCAATTCCATAAACTGACTTGTTGGAGAGGTTTTTTTTTGAATTGACATCAACCTGTCACACCTGGAGCATCCCCTGCTGAGGATTTATAGCAGCCTTCCAGAATCTGAGGAGAGCTACAGGAGAGCTGGAGAAGGACTCTTTGTCAGGGAGTGTAGTGACAGGACAAGGGGTAACAGTTTTAAACTGGAAGAGGGGAGACTTAGATTAGATATTAGGAAGAAATTCTTTCCTGTGAGGGAGGTGAG
>VXBW01007109.1:1060997-1103418 GCA_013400375.1 Thinocorus orbignyianus
AGAGCGGCCCCACCGTGGCCTAAAGGCCCGGCGGAGGGGAACGGAGGCCAGGGGCAGCCGCGGCGGTCGGGCCGCAGGGCAGGCGCCGGCCCGGTTCTCCCTCGGCCTTTCTGTGCCTCAGCTCGCCCCTCTACCGCTGAGGGGCTGGGGGCGGCCCCGAGGGGCCCTGTTTCCCCCCGTTCCCTGCCTCCTTCTCCGGGACAGACACGGAGACACCGCGGGCACCACAGCCCCAGGACAGCACCCACAGACGGGACAGGGTTCAGAGCCAGAGCAGGCAGGGGGAGGCACAAGGAGATGGCTAGAGAGACTGACCACGGAGGGGAGGCACAGTTGCTGGTGGGCAAGGAGCTGCAGCAGGGAGCTTGCCCATCCTTTTGAGAGTTTATCAGCAGCCCAGAACCCTTCCAAGGAGCTGCTTGCACTTCACCTTCCCCATCCACTTTAGCACACATTTCAGATCTTCCCTCCATGCAGCTCCCACACTCAAATCAGGTGCTGTGCCATCTTCCCTTCGGTGAACCTACATGATTTAGTACCATGAGAAGCCCCATCTTCAGAGTCTGACTCTCCCTAGCTTTAGTGGTCCTTCCATAACAATCAGAGAAAAGGAAAAAAAAAATAAATTTACAAAGCAAACCTAGTCAGCCAGCTTCTTTCAGAAATGTGAAGTTAGATTATAGGACTACTTCATACATTTATGTCCCAGGAAAAGTAGAACTTTCATTTACTGATGCCAGACACCAGGCCAGCAGGTTAGGTGACTTACGGCAGAGCTGGCATGCCTGTCCTTAGATGCAGCCCCCAGGAGGATGCTGACAGGATCTCTCTACACCTCTGGGAGTTCACACGCTTGGTTTTCCTGACTAACTACTGTGAGTGGCTTAACTTGTCTCTTCAGTTAGATTCAGCTCCCATTAGTCTTCCCGCTGACTCCAACCTGCTCGACTGGGTGCTCAGGCAACGTGCTACTGAGAATGGCAGGGAGGAAAAAGGCTGCCATCACAAGCCAAGCTCACATGGACTGCAGTTCAACAGCAAATTCCTTTCTACAACCTGCCCGACTCAAATGAAAGTTGTCAGTGGCATGCACTCCTTGGAAAAAAAAAAAAATAAAGTTACACAATTACTTTTTTCTATCCATACTTTATTGCAGGTATACATATAATTACTTATATTTTAAACAAGAAATTCCTTTCATGGAAAGGAGAAACTTTTGCCATTAAAATAGAGTGATTATACCACAAGTATTTTACAAATATGTACAAATATTGGCAGCTAGTTTCTAACGTCAGCTGATAAATGATTACCCCTCTACCAAACTAATCAAAACCAAAAATAATAAGACAGACCTAAATCTGAACTAAAAAACCTAGCAGGAATAGGGGTGTGGTGTTTTTTTTTTATATGAATACAAAAACTTGCATAATAGATATTCACAGTGCTTGTAAGATAATAATTCATTCTCAGCCTACACATACAAGTGTCCAGTCTCCCCTTCATATGCGTATGTGACTTACAGTACTGGAGGGAGCTGCAGAGACCACTGAGAAAGATGGTCAGACCTGGAGAGTTTGCCTTCCCCACCAGCCATGAATAAATACAAGAAACCCCCACGTACATTCAAGGCAGCAGATGCTCATGCAAGAGCCAGTTACGCTGTTCTTCAGGCATTGGTGTATTTTCTAACCAGCAACAGGAGGACTTGCAGCGCTTCACCAAATCTGTTGAATGCTTGGTAATCACAAAAAAAGTATCAAGCTGCTTGGTAGCAATAAACACTTCAGTAAGGTGGTTAGGCTGAAGCAGGAATGAAAGGATGCAGGTATGTGAGCACACGGAATACACACATTTCATGACACCTTTCTAAACAACTACATCTGCTGAATTTTGAGCTTTTTTTTTTCTTTTTCCTGTTAACAACCATTACCAGAACCAGGAGTATGTCTGCATGTGCGGCCATCACTTCAGACCTCCCTACCTTTTCCACAGACAGACAGGCATTGCTGCAGGAAGAGCCACCCCTCCAGCTCTGTGGTGGCTGCAAGAACAAGGCTGCTTCCTGCAGAATGGCCACAGGCCTCCTGGATCCTGGCCTTGCCAGTCTGCCACGGCTTATGGCCAAACAGGCCCCAGGTAACAGAGCGACTGAGAGCACGAGGCTTGACTGGACTCTTCATGAGAGCTTCTTTTACTCATTTAGATCCACTTAGGAGAGTTTCTTTTGGATGCAGTAAACATACCTCAAGTACTCTGTAAAGGCATTTTGGCTTTGCTTGGAAGAAGGGAAAAGAGGCTACGGTGAACACACAGCTCCTAATTGTTCATTATCAAAAAAACCAAAGATCAGTGTGATCAAAGAGGGCACAGTGGGTTAAGTCATGGCTGCAGCTGTGCCCATCATTCATTCCTCAAACACACAGCTAGGGTTTGGTGCTGGGTTCATCTCAGAGGACCTACAGCCACTGACACCACTTCAGTAAACGCAAATGCACCTAGATGCTCTTTCTCCAAACCACACTTGCATAGAAATAGTGAGATGACAGACATCATGGATTTGCTATTTAACAACCCACAGAAACACAATTTACCAGGCAACTGCTAAACCTGCAAGCCCACCATCAAAGCAGCAGCCTAAACCCTCTTTGTCATGATTGGCATCCTCCCGCTCCTGAATTCGGCTACTTTCAGCTTTTGAGTGAACACTGCACAACACACTTCCTCAACCTGAACAGCATCAGTCTGTTTCTAAAGTTTGCCAAAAAAGGATTAGCTTCCACCTGCAAGCCTGCCAAAAGCTGGCCACAGGTTACACACGCCTGTAAGTACAAGCTTCCCAAATGCTGGGAACCGATGAGGGGAGACAGAACTGGGGGAAGACAGGGGAGGAAATCAAACAAACTTGCATGTGTTTGGATGTATCAAGGCAGCAGGATGATTTCCACACCAAACGCTTGACTCAAACAGCATAATTATCATTATTTTCCTAGTTGAGAGCCAGCACAGCCAGCTCCACCACTCAAAAATCACCAAACAAGTGCCCTTGGTTTGGCACACACTCTGTGCTTCCACCATCAGCGGCCCCAGAGCACCACACACTCCCATTCGCGTGACCTATCTGTGACTAAGCTGGACACAGTCACTCTGCCTGTCCTTCCAAAGTGACTTTCTCCAGTCCATACTTGTCTCCTAAGCAGAGGAAAAATTTCTAAGGAACAGATCTATGAAAAACAAAAGAACAGAACAACATAAGAGCATGATTCAAAGCAAAGGGTGATCATGCCTGGACAAATTTTCCAGTCACACTCCTCTCTTCAAGAGCCAATTAACGCTCTTAACTTCTCTTCTGTACTCTCAGAAGCAGCTGAGACATTTGCTTTATCCCCTCCCCTGTCTCCCCAAGGATATAAGCATTTATTTACCAATCTGTACCATGGCAGTAGTAGACAGCTGAGAGATAGTTCCCATTTGCTGCATTAAAAAGAAAAANTCCTGGAAGAGCAGGTCTCGCTCCCAGTAAAGCAAATAGGTCACTTGTGTTCATTACAACAGGAACAGGCCAGACACTTCCACACACAGCCCTAAGTGTGCCCAGAGCATACCCTGGCCTGACAGCTGTTGGCAGTGTTGCAGCAGCACAAATTCAGGACAACTAAACTCTCTGTACACTAGCACTGACATAAATGGACCACAAGAGAAAGGCAGGAAAATAAGCAGACAGAGACTTTGAATTTCATTCTGATAAATCCATTTAGACACAGTGTTTGCTTTACTAGCCCAGCATCAGTTCTGGTCCACTGTTTTTGGTTTCTCTGTTGGTTGTGCGACTGCTGATGGTGCAGACCACTTCCATTTTCTGCTCAGACACTTCAAAACGCCAACGGTAAGTGCTACAACTCCAGTTGGTTTGCCCTGTAGTCAGGTGTCTGCAGAAGTGATGCCACTGACTGATTATGCAGCTGAATAACAGAGCTGCTCACAATCTCCTGCAAGAACCAGAGTGACATCACATGTGTTAATGAGGTATATATTTCCATGATGAGCTATTTCCTGGCATGGAAGAGCTCCAATCTCATTACACCACAAACTCCTCCGGGACCTGGTCCTCTCCCAGAAGATCCAAGGAGAGGCAGTTCATAGATCGCTTCCCATAAAGGGCAGACTTGGTTTTGCAGTCCGCTGTGGAATAAACGCAGCCGTAGACAGAGAGCTTGTCCTCCAGGCTGCAGCCAAACGTGTAGCTGTGGGACGTGTCTGAGGACAGCGTGGCACTTAGTGGCGGGTGCCGGTGCTTGTAAAGGCGGATGTCATCCAAACTCTGGCTGTGCTGGTCTGTGCAGCTCCTGCTTTTGGGTGATCTGACCTGCCAGTTCAGGAAGACACACAGGAATAAAAACGATGAGCTCAGATACAGCCTAAGGATGCTAGCTATGCACGCTACAATTTTCCAAAATTGTTCTTCCACTCCTTCAAAACAGTCTCACCAGCCTTCTAAAGGACTTTGGCTTAATGAAGAAGCTGTGAACCATTAAGAAATTAAGAGTGTATTAAGCTGTCCTGCCATGCTGAGCCAGATCCTGATCTCTTTGCACTGTGGTCAGCATCCAGTACAATGGACGAACCACTTGACAGGTACTGACACCTGAATGATCTGACACTTCTTGGCAGATCCACGCACCAGTTCTCACATGGACAGAGCACATGTAACAAAAAATTATGCCAATTGCTTGAACACACTGAGTTAGTGAAAGACTCTTGAGCTGAAAGGAAGGTTCAGAAGGCAACTGTGCAAACTAATGGATTACAGTGTCTAAATATCACTAAGTGCAATGTAGAGTTTCACCTACATAACACTGTTCAGCAGTGAAGAACAGGAGCAGGAAACCAGCAGTAATTCCCAGAGGCAGTGTCTTGCTCCACAAGCTGTAGTGACTTGGCCTCTGTGGAAGAACAACCGCCCACTTGAGACATTTCCAACTTCCCTGCCTGATTTTTCTTGCTCTGTTTCTTCACAATGCACTTACATATGCTAACATTAAGGCTGATTTCAGGAATATAAATTTTAAACCAAAATAGTGCCGCTGGCAACATGGTAAACTTTCTCCCAGTATCACTTCTCTCACCTCCACGGGATGGGAATTAAAAACCTATCCTGAGGAAATCCTGCACCGGCTCAGTGGCGCTCCCAGGAAGAGGCACATGCTGTATGGTCTGGTCAACACTAAATGCCTGCAGCATTTAGCTACATGGCCTCATAAGGAAGGTTTGAGATGTGGTTTGGGTTTTTCTTTAAAGATACACCAAATAGTTGATGCATAGAAGCGGCAGCCAGGTCTTTAGCAGTTACTTAGACAGTTCTGTGTTGATCAGGAATGTTCTTATAGAACAGATGCCTCCTGATTAACTAATAGCATAAGCATGTGCTGGTATAAAGCATTCATGTTGAAAACATTACGTTAATCAAGATACCCACTCCCTGCCTTGCACTCTTAAGTCATTCCACTCCAATACAGGACTAAGTTTGTTATTATTTTACTGTGCAGTCTTCAGCTTTGGAAAAAAGTAACCAAGATATTATTTAAATCTCCTGTAGTACTTTACAGACTATTTTGCTGGTAAGTGAAAATTTCTTATCACTTGTGAGTGGGCACAGGGAAAAGCATGAAAAGGAAAAAAAGTCCTAAGAAGCTATTAAAGTCATTGTTCAGAAAAAATCAGGGAGTAAAGGGGAAAATGATTAACAGATTTTTAAAATTCTTTTAGCAGATAAGGCTAATTTAGATTTGGAGAGAGAGTAAATGGTAGAGGCTTGATAGGGCTCTTTTGGGGTTTTTTGGGGGTTGTTTTTTTAAAAAGAAACCACACAACAGTTTTACCCCAGTGGGTACAGTTATAATTTGAAAAGAAATATTGTTTGGCCTTAAAAAGACATTTTAATAAGCTTTTTCCAAGCACAACTTACGATATGACATATTTTACTGCATATAGTTGCCATTTTGCAAGTGTTTGAAGAAAAGAAAATGTCGACAACAAACACTTCGGCACACACACATGGTATAATCACACAAATGATAGTAATTACAGCTTGAGCATTTGGTTTTGCTCTGATGTGAGCTCCTTCTGGCTTCAGGAGCAGGAAGATGATCACATTTGTAACCCACATCCAAACTGCATGGATGGTCTTGGCTCTATATTGCACTGAAAATTTGCAAGTGGTTTATTTTCCATTTCCCATCTGGAAGTCTAAGGCAGATGATACCTGGCTTGCAAGATTTCCACACAGACTGCTCCAAACCCCTCTATATTGCTCTGGACCCAAACATTGCTCTAATCCTAGTCCTGATAGCAGTAGCTGGCCAACAGCTGGTTTTGGTTCCACCATTTAAAAATCAGCCAAATCCAGACCAACCAAGTCCACCCGATTTACAGAGGTCTTCATTACACTAGACCTTGGTTCAATGCCCACACACAGACCCTCCTGCCGAGTGTCCCACTTTACCTGGTGAAGGGATTCCACACTTTGACCTCTCATTTTTATTAGTGTGACTTGCACCACAGACAGCGATTCCTGATTTGTAGCTGCAAAGGAGAAGGAGGAAGTGAAAAGCGTTGCAGGTTTGAGGTTTTGTGGCCTGGGGAAAAGGGAAGTTGTTCTCACAGGCCACGCTGAAGCAGTGGTATCCTGTAAATATACCTCAGCAAGCACCCTTAGTGTTTTGGGAGCTTTGCTCACAAAGTACTCCTTTTTGTCCCTAAGGATCAATGTTTAAATACTCTCAAGAAAACAGTTTCTCACCAACTTGACTCACATTCACTCATCTTGCTTTGCTGTATGCCTTAAGGCCAGACAGCTCCTGTGTGACCCCCTTGTCTAGCATTCCCCATATGACAAACCACAAAGCTTTACCTGTTAATTCCTGCAACTACCCCATTAATCTGTGGTTGAACCCCTTGGCTGTTCTGTGGTATACAAGATTTCAAAGCAAATTCCTTCACTACAAAAGGTTTACCCTCAGATATCTTTTTGGCATTAACTTGGCAAATTTGGAGAAGGGAGACCTTGAGGAGCACAGAGGAGAGCAGCACTGCACAGTACAGGGTGCTGGCCTTAAACTTCTAGATGAGCTGACCTCACATCCCATTGCAGTAGGGCAGTAAGTAGCACTGGCCGTTGTTTCGAAGATGATACAGCTTTCTTAGATCCCTCAGATTATACTTGGCTTGCCAAACATATCATCCTGTTGCTAGAGCCTAAAGAAAAGCACTGAGCAGTAGCAGAAAGCCATCTCACCTTGGCAGCTAGCAGCATCTAGAGGAAGAGATTCAACAGATTCTCCCACAGTGGCCTCCTCTAACTGGTCTCCCTCTAAAGGCTCATCTACGGGCACCTCCTCTGGCTCATCTACTGCCAACTCAAGCTCTAGGAGGAAGAGAGCGGCAGGAAAAGGGTTAGCATTACACTTCTGCTCCAAGTTGCTTCACATTCTCTTGCTCCCCATTCTCCTGCAGGAGAAGGCAAGAGCAGGCTTAGAAGTTGCTCTGCATCTCCAAATTCCTTACCGTCATCCTGAGAGTCATCTTCAGCCCGCCCTTTGCTGCCGCTGTCAATGCCAGAGCTACCATAGCTGATGGTTGAGCTGCAGGATTTCTCTTTCCTGTGCACCCGATCAATGCTGAAGGGCTCATCCACTGACATTTCCACTGACACCCGGTGCCTGGAGTCGGCCTCGATGCCTGACGTGTGAGAGCTGCCGTGGCTCCCTGTGGACTGGCGCGAGAGGCGGTTGTCCCTCCGGCTGCCCCCGCTGCTCCCGCTGCCACGTGAGTTCTTGTCGCAGGGGTCCAGATCCATGTCCAGCGTGTCACTGATATAGGACTCCCGGTACCGCTTCTTCTCTAAGGAAAAAAGATAGGAGAAACCAGTGAGGACATTAAGCATGACCAAAGGAAAGGCTGAAAAACAACCAGTAAGTTCTGGGACTGGAGCAACGTGACAATTAAAAAACAACTGCTGCGGCTACTGAACAGATACAGAGACAGTTCAGTATTTTGTTTGCTCAGTAAATACTGGGATGCCCAGCTGGCTGTAAAAGAATTAGTCATACTTCCAATAAACCCAGCACCTCCTGAATTAGAACAGACAGGTTTAACCTAAGGGCTCAGTCTTTATAAACAGAGTACACTGATTGTTTCTTGAACCAGCCACCAACATGTGGAGACAACTGAGCACAGGATCCTATGCTTGGAATTTATTAAGATCTTAATTTTTCCCATGGCTTGTATCTGTCACCTAAAGAGGGGTGTGCTGAGGGTGATCATAAAAAAATCCATGAGACACCAGCAGACACTAAACCACCTATGGACTTTTGCCCACATGCTCTTGATTAGTGAGCCTTTCTACAGGTGACTGGCACATGCCACTGCTTGCTCTTGCACAGCTCAAGGCCACTTCTACAATACCACTGAAGGGAAAGACAGAAATAACCAAACTAGATGAGACCAAGGGCTGTCTTGCCCTCTACACTGATTTCACACAACCAGCAATCACCACTTCACAGATGGATGTAGGCTCCTGAGAGTTGGTTTTGGTTATTGCCCATCTCAACTAAGTTTCTTCCTGACTTCTCCCTGGAAGGAGTCAGCCTGCTGACTTCTATTGATCTTGAAGGTAACGCTACAAAGCTTACAAACCCCAGAGAAGACAGAGAAAGTGTGAATGGAGAATGCAGGAAACAGCAGTCAGGAAAGATGTATGGAAAAAAAAAAAATGCATTCAGGGGAAGGCTAGAGGAAAGGGGACACAAGCCTCTGGGGGAAGACCTATGTAATGTGTTAAAACTAGTCACTGGGGAAAGGTAGCCTGAGAAACAGTAGGAGACCCAGCTCACAGTACTGGAAAATGGAAGAGGACAAGCTGAGCAGTTATGAAATGACTGAAGTTTGCTTGGAAGGATACCAGGGACTGTCAGAGTTCAAATCGTTATTCCTATGGAGAGGACATCCCATGAAAAAAGACAAATTCTGAGGGTTCTGATCTGCTGTCAGGTTGTTTCTGGTACCTGCAGCTCCTAGCTGTTAACTGTTGGACACTATAAAGACTGAAATTACGTGCAGTGTTTAGTGAAGGGCACTAAAAAAATTAAAGCAGAGACTCACAACTTGTACTGTTGCTTGAACACAAGATCTTATCCCAGTGGAAAGCTTTTAATTTAAAATTACTTCCACTCAGAAGCACGTGTCAGACGTGTACAAATTGGGAGCACAGAGAATGAGGATCTCCTCTTACTTAAAGTGAGATATTCCCCCTCTAGTGCTCTCACTCACACACACTTTCTGATCACAGTCTAGCAATGTGGGAGCCATAAACACTTCCCAGTAATAGACTTGAAACACATCTAACAGCTCTATGTCTCTTCACTGGTTTCCTGGTAAGGCAGAAACACCATTAATTACATAGAGAGCAGCCACCACAAAGCAACAGCAGAGCCTACCATGGTGTACTCTTCACCGTACCAAAGTCACCTGCTCTTCCATCACTTACCTTCGGCCTCCTCCAGTTTTTGGATCTGCTTCAACACTGGCTGGATATTCAGAAAGAGCCGGTGGCTGTTGCTGAGGAGCTGCAGCAAGTGCCGTGACCTGAAGGGGCAACCCGTGTAGTAAACCAGCTTCCGTGCAGAGGGCAAACCGTCTGGCTGGATCTCAAATTTTTTCCCCTGCAAAAAGAGGGGAGGATGCTGGTGAATTGTGCAAGAGCATGTTTTCAGCCATACAGCTACGAGAGACAGCTGTGGTCTCATGCACAGGAGTGACAGGACTCCACATGGCAGTGCTGGGAGGCCAACAGCTTTGCCAGGTCCCAGGCTGACAGCCCACTGCCAGATGGCCCCCGCTCCGTCATACTCACCAGAAACGCCAGCTTCCCAATGTGCGACCAGGGAAAGTCGTAGAGGAGCTGGCGAACGTGGTTCACCTCCTGCAACACATCAAACTTGGAGTGACACAGGGACTGGCAGGTACAGGGTGGAGTCAGTGATGTGCAAAGAATTTGCAAACAACCAAGAATTTGAGATATGCGGAGCCTGGCGTTCGCAGGGGAGACAGAGGAGCTCCAGTGGGGCAGGGGGAGGACAGGGGAGCTGGGGAGAGTTAATGCTACACCAGAAGGCTTTCATGGCAGTCTGTTACCTGATAGATGTGCATTCCTCTCAGGGTCAGGCCCAGGATAACTGTGGGGCGATCCTCCTTCTTATCCTAAAAGAACAGAGGAGCCTGGAGTCAAAGGTTAATCTACAAAGACCATGCTCTTATTCTGGCACCTACTGCAGGAGAGGTAGCAGGACTGCTCAGCAGGCAGATGCCATCAGCTCATTTCGGTTTTATTGTGTTTGTAAAGTGCACCTTGCCTTATTGACCCCTGAAATAACTACACCTAAAATCCCCTTATGCTGGGCGTCTCAAGCATTTCACCAGCTAACACCCTAACTGCCCTGCACAAGGAATCCTGTAGCGTTATTGATTTGAGGGCACGGACAATTGCTGCTCTCAGAGGTATCTTGTAATCTTTCATACTGCCATGCACATTTTCTGCTGTCCCCATAAATATGCACCACTTGCTTTCCAGGTGACAGAAAACCCGAAAGAGAAGGGATGCTTGTCCCTTCCCCTTACCACAACACTGCTTTTCCCATCCAGGGATCTGCTGGACCTTAGGTGTCCCTTGGATAGGAGGGAGCTAATCAATACCCAGAGTTACAGCAACTTTCCTTCTAACCTTTTGATCTCAGTGTTGAGACCAGGTGGTTTTAATGCTTGCAACTGGGTCATAATACTGCCTTGTTTTTCCTCATGCTGCATCTTGCTAGGACAAACTCAGTCGCTAATGAGATTCTTTTGCTTGAAAACAAAAAAAATATCATAAACTAGTTCTTTGAGTCTCTCCTGGCTTGATAGAGTTAGGAGGAGAATACATACTAACTTCCTCCTTGCTAGGAGGAAGAAAATTTTGGGGTAAAAATTTATGGGCTTGCAGATCTCAAAGTTCACATCAGAACTTTCTCTCAAGCCTCATGCCATCACATTACCTCACCCTTTGCCCCTAACCATCCATATCTCCAGTTTAAAGTCACTAAGAAATGCTTTTTGCCTCCTAAGGGCAAAATGCTTTGTAAATCAGTACTGGTCTGGAGGAGAGATACAGGGCTCAGTGCTGCATTTCCTTCCAGAGTTCTCAATCTCAGTAGCAGCCACGAAGAAGGCATAAGACAAAAGTGACTCTTTTTGAAATCTCAGGTCAGCCAGTGCACTGACACCTTCCCCTGGCACCCCCATGTGCTTGGCTGGGAGCTTTGTGACCCAGGTGTCACCTAGAAGGAAAATCTCTCATCAGGAGATGAGATAACTGTGTCACATGGCAGAAGAGCAGCATACTGGATCAAACAACACATGAAGGAGTTAGCAATGCATAAAACATCAGTTCAAGTCAGACAGGAATTTGGATATTAAGAGCAATGAATTTCACAGCCCTTGTGCTTTCAGTTATAAATTGTATCATGTCCTGCCAGCTGGATTTCTTATGGCATTCAAGTGTAACCAACCCTCTTATGACTGCATCATTAACAGCACTAGAATCAAAACAGAGAGGACAGAGGAGAGGAAGGGAGAGTGTCTGTGGTTTACAGGGAACTGAAAGTAAGCCTGGCCTACAGACCAACACAGAACTTATTTCCTCCAGAAAATGCACATTTCTCCAATAACTAGAGCTGCTAGATCTGGTCTCAGACATACCCCCGAGACATAATTCCCACTGAGCATAAACAACCAAGAAGTTTTATTGTGAGTCTGACAAAGTGGAGTATCTTCATTTAGAAAAAAAGGTCCAAGCCATTCCTAATTGTGTGAGCAGGTTTCACTCACCTAAGTGAAGAGAAAGTTTTCTGGTTTAGTCCTACTTCTAGACCTAAACTCTCGTAGCATGTTAAAATGAAGTGCATTCTTTCTGTGTAAGCAGGCTTGGGTAAGGAGTCTAAGACTCGGGGACAAACAACAATCCAGGAATCCAAAACTGACACAGCTGAGAAAACACCAACCGCTCTGACAGAGCTGGAAGGGACGGGGGGTAAGAAAGGCAGGATGACTCACTGTCACCTTCAATTACTATATGCCATTTGTGTGAAAGCTGGCCAAACTTGTCACCATTTCACAAGACTGCAACAAAAATAAACAAACAAACAAAAAAAGCACCACCACCACACACACACACACCCCCCCCCAAAAAAAAAAACCACCCAAAAAACCCCCAAACCAAAATCCCCCAAAAAAGGGCTTCTCAGTGATTTCCCTGGTGTGAGTCTCCTGTCAGGCAGGGACAAAAATTAAGTTCTGCCATTCCTGTGGCCAGTTTCTTGGCTGAGGAACAAAACTAGATTCCAGTTACACCTGTATATTGGCAAGAGGTTTGTTTGTGGGGACAGACCTCGCTGGCTGAACATTTTAGACTTGTCTGGCCTCTGAGAATCAGAAGCAACCATCCCTCAAATAAACAGAAAGTGAAAAAATGTAATGGTGCACCCAATTAATGATGGCAGAGAAGTTAAAAATAAACAGCTCTTTGTTTAACCTTCTGCAGCCTGTAGAAGTGGACTGGCACATCTTCCAGCAGACAGGATTCCTTAATGAACTTCAGCACTGCTTCCTTAGCACTCAGCCCTTGCTGCTCTCGGTGCATCTCTGGGGCATGTTTCAAGATGTAGTCGCTCCCCCTCTTCGCTATTATCTAAACCACAAGGAAAACAAACACATCAGCAACTCTTCAGCAATCCCCATGGCAGGCAGTTGTGATCAACAGCAAAGCAGAGACTAGAGGTGGAGGAGTTTCATATGGTCTTTCAAGATGTTAGTCCACATTCATCTCTACCTCCCTGGAGGATAAGCATTTAGAGCAGCCCAGATGATACCGATGTCTCCAAACAGATCCTAGATGGCAAAATCATAACAGACCAAAATTACAGAAGCAGTGTCAGCTCTTTTCATTTTTAAGCATGGAATTAGTTTTCCTAACTCTTGGCATTCATAAATGCTTTGGGCAGATAACAAGTACTGCTCTGCATGCCAACACAATAAACAGCAACATCTCCAAAAACTGCAGAAATGGTAGGTGGTCCTTCTAAAAACCAGAAACTACACATAAGGTTTATTTAGC
Source organism: Thinocorus orbignyianus (assembly GCA_013400375.1). Classification (NCBI taxonomy): domain Eukaryota; kingdom Metazoa; phylum Chordata; class Aves; order Ciconiiformes; family Thinocoridae; genus Thinocorus; species Thinocorus orbignyianus. The sequence continues at coordinate 1,074,199 of VXBW01007109.1, forward strand.
ATTTCCATCCTCAAAGGGGTTGATAACACTATCTCAAGGTAATTTTTTATCTGTCAGGAGTGGTTGGCAGGCATGTGGATTTGCTAAACAGCAGAAAAATCCATACTGGGCCCCTGCTCTGTGAGTGCCTAGTTCCCATGCTTGCCCACATACCCTCTCTGTAGGAGGCTAGAGGGCAGCCTGGACCCTTCCAAGCTACAAGAGACAGTGACAGGTAAGAGGGGTGTTGACTGAATTTACTTCACAAAATCCCCCACCGCTGGTGGCATTTAAAATTAGATCCCTGCCCTGGCTCAAGACAACCAGACCCCAGTTCCCACTTCCATTTTTTATTAAGCCCCTCATTTGCTCTGTGTGGTAACACCTCTGCCCTCCACAGCGTGCCTTGCCAGATTTGTTGCCCTCCCACGAGGAAGGCTGGGCTTGGTGGAGGACAACACTGATGCCATCAGCTGTACAACATCAGCAGAAAGAGACACAGCACCTCCACAGTTCAAAGCTGGGTTGATCACCCCGGGGCAGCAGCGCCTCTCCTCGCTCACACAAGGCTTGGGGCAGCCCTTGGCCAAATCATCTCTAGCACGTGTTGGAGGAAGAGATCGCGTTGGAGGAGATCACTCAGTATCTCCCCACGGGAGCCTGGGGGCAGGGAGAGAAGCGTCCCCATGCCTGCCAGATTTTGCTCTTTGTAATGATGTAATAAATCACCCACATGCTTGCTTGGGGTTGTGGCTCAGTGCAGGTGAGCCACACTTTGCCTTGGCCTTTGCAACGTTTGCCAGGTGTGCGATAGTCTGTGATAAGAGTTTTAACTGCCCCAGAAATGGCACACGAGACTCATCTTTTCCAGGCCTTTGTTAGCTATCTCCTGCCAGGCATCCCATAGGAAGGAACGACATGGGATGAAGGCCTGTTGTTTGGGAGAAAGGTGCATTTCTGCACAGCAAGGCAGGCAGGCTGGGACTTGTGTGTCAAGGAGGCTGTACCAGCCTTGCCTTCCCAATGCGACCCTGTCAGTGCTCTGAACCTTCTCCCCAAAGCAAGGGACAGTGCCACCCTTCAGTGGGGAGATGTGACTTGCCTGGGCAAGCCAACTACCAGAGGCATCTGGGCCTTTCAACAGCTATCTCAAGGTGTGGGCTGAGCTATAATCCACTGTAACCGAGAAGAAGAGGGCTCCAGAACTATATCACATTGTAGAGGAGGGTCTGTCCAGGTCCCAGGGAGTATCCCACTCCAGGAGATGTAAGTGTCATGTCTTTAACAAAGCTAACTTCACTTTCTACTTTTGTGGACACTAAAGTGTTTATCACCAGTTTTCTTAACATTTTACCTCTTGGCTTTCTAAGCTGCTTGTAAGTCTTGAAGGGCAAAAGCCCATGTGTACATGGGTATAAACAGACACACAAACCCATTTCCAGGCTCTACGCTTTTACTGCAGTTGAGCCAGAGCTTAATGACAAAGCAAGCACCACCCTTTAGGCTTTGGGTTTATCCATCCCAGAGGTAAGCGCTACAGACAGAGGAGCAAAGGGCAATGGACTTGGCTTCGCAGCCCTGAGGTTTTCTGTAGAGCTCAGGCTGTGCAGATCCTGCAGTTGTGCCACTGCAAACCCCTTTGAGTCACAGCAGAATTAAAGACAGCTGCAGTGTTGGAGTTATTCATTTGACACCAACACATTCCCTCACCAAGGAAGGGAACACAACACCCACCTCACTAATGAGTGAGCCCAGGAGGAACAGGCACTCACATTTAGTGGAAAGCAAGGAGGCACCTCCTGAGGGAAATTCAGGGTCATGCTCTACCACACTGCCTGATCATTGCTACACTTGCAATCTATTGATGGAAAGATCCTCCAAAACTTACCCATTGTGGGAAATAAGCCTGAGGTTCAAAATATTTGCCAGCATGGACTGCCTCTCTGTAGTTGCCCAAGTCTGCCTGTAAGCTGTAGGCAGCCAGCAAGAAGTAGATTTCTTCTTTGTGGTTGCACCGAGACATAAGTACTTGCTCTTTGAGATGGCAGTAGTAGAGCTGTCGTGCCACCTTATCGCTGCAAGACACAAAGGCAAGTTTACTTTAAGAAGGAAAAGAAAGTTCAAGCTCAGATAAGGCCCCTCAAGCACATCTTCCTTCTGAGGGGAGGGATTAAACTTTGACATCCCTGATGGGTGCCAATGCCACCCTGATAAAGTTATGTGTGTAGGGAGCATGAAGCCAAGATCAAGATCTTCACCCACTAAGTGTTGTACAAACATGGGAAACGGCAGCTTCTATCTTGAAGAGCACAAGATCTAAGAAATCAGAGCAGAAGGAAGATGAAAGAAAAATCACGTCACACCTGTTTTGGAGGCTGACTACATCAAGCACTTCTGTTTCTCTGGAAAGCCTGTAGCAGTCAGGAGAGTCAACTCTCTTGACTCCCAGTCCTGTTTCTTGCACACCTGTCCTCCCTTCCCCTCTAAACCTGGCACTGCTTTTTCATTTCACCTTGCCTTAGGCTCAGGGTACTTTTCAGCAGCTAATTCCCTGCAAGGTAGATCAAAAGACACAAGAACCTTGGGCTTGTTTTTGTCTTCTTCCTCAAGCTGTTAAACAGGGTGAGTCTGATAAGGCATAACTATGGCTCAGCATTGATAACCCCCACACCCCTGGCCCTAAGAGCTCATGGGAAGCAGGCTGATGATGTGTACGTATAGATGAGGTGCTGGACACTATAGTCTGCTTGTCAAAGCCTGTATATATAGTTAGAACGGCTCCACAGACCTCTCCAATTAAACTACTAGAGAAAGAGAAAGTTGCCTGTAATGCTTATAACAATATGTACATCAGGGGTGGTACAATGATATGCAATCTCCATTTGTACCTAAAAGAAAAACTATATAAAAAACACCGAAGAGCCAAACAGACGCCAGAAGAAAGATTCCCCTGTCTCCAAAATGAAAAGACTGTGGGGAGAGAGGAAAAAAAAAACACCATGCTTTGTTCAAGACGAAAACAAGCGCCAAAATTTTGGTAAAGATTTTAATCCACTCAAATGATCCCAGCTCTTGGCTTGCCCCAGGGTCACAGCCACGCCAGAAGTGCTGATGGAAATTAAGTCTGTCAGTTGTTCATTTTTAACTGCCTCATCCTTTGTTCTGTACCATGTGCAAGGGTGGTGGTGGTGTTTTGAGTGCAGCCCATATTCCATGTGAATGGACTACAAACCCAAAAAAACTCTCTTATGAACTCCTAACTTATGAAGTAATTTATTTTGTCCATTTCCAGGGGTAGGCTGCGCAGAGAATTACTCAGATACAAAAACCAACAGATCCAAAATTATTAACATGTGCTCTGGAGTCTAAATAGCTATTTTTGGTATATTCATCTGATGCTTTCCATACAACCAAAAGATGCAAGCAAAAGAGCATTTAACTTATTTTGTTACTGTCATCATTCAACCTGCTCTGAAAAGACAGATGGAAAAGCAGTCACAATTTTTCAGGGGATAAGGAGTATGATTCGGGGGAAAACACTCATGGCTGGATGAGGGAGTCTGTGAAGGTCTTAAAACAAACAAACAAACAAACAAACGAACCCAAGTGGATTTTTAAGCTTACTTCTGTGAGCTCACAGAGGTGAGCTTAAAGAATCACAGAATCTTCATGGCTGGAAAGGACCCATAAGATCATCGAGAAACATTCTTTTTCTTGCCTTTTAAGAATATAGTGAACAATTCAAAACCCAGTAAGTACCACTGAAGGCAGGGAACTTCAGTGAGGGAAGAAACTACGAAGGAAACTTACCTTATTACTCTTCCATTTTCTACATAGTATTGTACTCTGAAGAACGCAACAAAAGGAGGGCTGAATTTCTCTGTTCCCTAGAGTCAAGACAGAAGACAAGTTAAATAACATTCAGCATCAAAAATTCTTGTTAACCCATCTGGTAACATTCTCCTCTCCCAGGCTCACTGCCTGCACTGCTTTTCATTTTCTACTCCTAACAAGTTTCAGGGGGAATCCAACTGCCTTTAAGGCTCACAACAATGAGGCATCATAAAACATTCAGACAGCCCGAATGGCAAAACACCCTAGGGAAGGTAGAATAGTTTGGGTGGGGGAGACGAACAGGTACAGAAGAGTCCTAGCATAGCCTGGCAATGCCCAGCATTACCTTGCTCAGCACCTGGTAACCAGTTTGACCCAGGCTTGCTCGAAGGGCCAGGCAGGGCAGTGTGCCACACCAGCAGGACCCTCCGGGCAGTAACCAGCCATCTCTGCCCCACACACCACATCACTCGGCAGGGACTCACGCTGCCGCCTTTAGCATTGACTGCCTGGGGCTGAGGTGCATCAGCCTGATATTAACTCCTCGCCTTTTTGTTTGGCAGGGCTAATGTTTAGTTATTCACACCTTCCTGCAGCCACAGACCCAACGGAGACACTGATGTCTGCCTCACACCGAAGGTGTCTGTTAGAAGAAAGCCAGCAAGAGTTCTGTTGTTTTAACCACAGCCTACATTTCAAACTTACAGGCTTGTTTAAACATGAGGGGGGAAAAAGAAAAAGAAAAGGGAAGAAGGAACATCTTATCTTATTCGCTTATTCTCTCATCTTTCCTACTTTGCTACTTGCTTCTTTAATGTTCGCACTGCTTACAAGAGCAGTTCCAAGGCTTTGCTGGTCCGACCTATCTCCCTGGGACATACACATCTGATGCAGACAGCAACTTCTTGATCCTCATGCAAATATTTACATTTTATTTCTGAAACTTGTTCATAGTCACCCTATTTTATCAGCTGGACCAGACTTTCCACCTGAAACCTCTTCATACGAATTAAATCCCTGTGTGCTAACCTAGTCCAACAGCCTAATTCCTCTCTGACTTCAGTGCTGCCAATGGCAACTCAGTCAGCCTTTTATGATTCACCTCACACCAGAGGTTTGACACCTCACCTGACTTTAAAAGCGTTGCAAGAATCCAGTCCCAAAGCAACCACAAAGCATAGCCCATCCTGAGGTGACCAAAACCACTTGCCTTGGGAAACCCTCACTGGCTGGACAGACAGCACGCTGTATGACTGGCAGATGTCTTTGAAGAACCCTCACTTGTTTGGGAGAAGCAGTATGTGATAAGAACCTCACTAGTCATCTGCAAACTTCTCGAAGCAGCAGAAATGTCAAGTGTGCCTACTCTGCAAAAGAAAACCCTCAAGGAAGGTGGAAAAAGTCATAGTGAGCTAATTAAGATACCTGAATGTAATTGCATACTACACTTTGTTCTAGACCACGACTCCTCTAAAATGACACACACAAACAGGCATTATCACACCTGAATGACCAGCACTAAACAATTACATAGGCCTGTCTTTATTTCACATGGCTTTTCCCTCCCTTGGCAGGGCTGGCAAGCCTTAAAGAATCAAGACTCTTCTGGAACAAAACATCCTTCCTTTCACTCCACTGTCCTTTTGCATGTGCTCTGGAAGAGACACAGCTCCAGCCCCCTCCCTCATATCAGGTTCAAGTCTCTAAAGGTCATTTTAGGCTGTTCTGCTTAAGGATAACAACAAGATCTCTCGTCTTCACAGGCTCAGTTAAATTCAAGACGAAGACTGACCAACTTCTCCACTCCTACAGCAGCTAAGCAGCAACCATGGGGGTACTATTGCTCAAGTGAAGTTGTGTAAGGAGCTGTTTTATCCCTTTCCATTGTACAGCTGTGCCCAAGTCACTGCATCTTGCTACCAAACGGCATTCTGCAGAACACCTTCAGGAAATGTTTTCTGGATCTCAGTTTAAGAGCTTTCATTTCACCTTGTATTTTAATACCAAAGTAGTCGCCTCCAAAATTAAACATCTGTCTTACTTTGGTAGTCTCTTTCTTCCACTCCTTTGAAAAGTATTTGCTAAGCTTCTGCTCCAGGTCTATAAAAACATATTCGTTATCTGAAAGACAAGAGGAAAAAGCATTTAACTTAAAGAATCATAAATTTGTATTCATTAAATACCCAGATGACTATACAAGTTGTTTTCAAGCAACACACTTTAAAACAAAGCTGACCAGGGAATAGACAGGGCAGGGAAAAGAGAAGGCTCTGAGGCTTTTTAAGTATCTGTGCTACTCCAGACAGTACAGAAGGAAGGTCAGCTATGCCTTGATGCAAGAGATGCTGAGCTAAAGTTTCCCAAACACTTTAGCCAGAAATGCAGAATTCTTGCTTTATAAGCAAGAAGCTACTTAGAGAAGGGAAACATCATCTTACCAAGCTAATTGTGCTGTCAGTTTAGCAGATTCAGGCATTTTTAATTATTATTAAACAAGCTCTACCCAAACTTCCACTCCCAACTCTCCCACCACGGCATAAGCAAGTGGACAGAGTCAGGTATTTGACAGGTTTCATACCCTACATATGAATGGGATCTCCTGAAATGGCGAGAAGGGGAAAGACTTAACCCAAATGCCCTCCTCAGAAGGTCTGGCGTCTCCTGCTCACACCCAACTTCTTTCATAGAGCAAGAGGATAAACGAAGGGAAGGGAAACCTGGTCTGCCTCAAAGGACCAGGATTTGCTCTCCACCCAGGTGAGGGTGAACAAGAGACAGCTTGAACAGCACATCATCTCCAGAGAGCTTTGTGCTGCTTTCAAAGCCAGTGTTTTGTAACACTGCTTACCAACTATCAAATCCAAACAACTCCACCAGTGAAAGATTTTTTCCTTGAGCCTTCCCAAGTCTCTTAGAAAAAAGACCTGATGGGTGTTTCAGGCTTCAGCAGCAATGCCAGCTGAGCATATTCACCTGACCAGTCCCTCTTCAATTTGGTCTTATCCAGAAAAGTGTTTGACAGGTGACACAAGTGCCAAGTTGAAGAACTTTTTCCTTAGACATGAAAGGAGCAGAAAGAAGGGAGGGGAAAAAAAAAAAAAAAAAGGAAAAAAAGGAGGAAAAAAAAAGCCAACCACCCTCCACTAAACAACCTTTTGCCCCTGTAGACCAGCCCAGAATTCCAAGCTTTGGCTTTTGCTTTCTGATGGTAAATACAGAAAAAGAAAACACAGGAAAAAAAAAAACAAAAACCAAACACAGAAGGGGAGAATAGAGGTGAAATTTTTCTAATGGAGATTTACACCCAAATGAGCCTGCAGTCATGGTCTGTACAGCAGATGAATGACTGTTAGAGCCCAGCATTACAGTAGGTATTCAAGGGGGCTCCAAGCTGCCTCACAGCCATCCTCCCAGAGAATTCTAGCTCCTTACAGGAGCAGACACAGCAAATACCTCCTTCACAAGCTTTTAAAAAACAAGCAAACCCAAGCTCATATTGCCACCTCCTTCAGGTCCCACCTCCTTCAGGTCCCACCTCAAGTGAGAGAAACCCCACCTGGTGCTGGCCAGAATTGGTTCACACGCCACACCAGCAGAAAGCCTCATGTAAAGCACTAGTAACACTGGGCACACATAAAGAGGACAATCCCAAGAAATTCCTATTTTAATCTCTGTGGCCTTTCCTGCATTGTACTGACTGCAGCTGTAATTTTAATATAATTACACTTCTGTTCACCAGGTTGCTTGACATGTCACATACATATGCAAGACAGTATTTAACAGCACTGTTGAACCTGCTGCACAGAAATCCTGAAAATTTCAGTGGTGGGAATTTAAGTGCTGTAGAACATAAGGTGATATAGAAGTTGTTTTGCTATTTTGACAGGCAGAAGAGGAGGTTTAAACATCACAGTGACTGTATCTTGTACCTGTCTGTAAGACAGGGTGGCTGGGGGGCTGTGCTGGACCCAACCCTTGCTTAAGTCCATTAAGATCAGATAACATTGCCTTAAAAAGGTTGATAGAAGTCCTAGTCAGCAAGAGAGATGGGCTTGGTCCATCTCCTGGACTTGTCTCTGTCCCATGTCAGCTGCCAAGCTGATAAGTGTCCTTCTGTAGAGCTTTTCTTAAAAAGTAAATAAAAGCTCATTTAGGAAGCAACTGCACAGCAAGTGGTAGGAGTGGGCTGACACAAGCACGGCACCCAGTCCCAGGGCAGGGCAATTGGGTTCCTGCAGCAGGACTGGAGCCGCTCTTGATGGCTCAACAGTGTTGGATAAAGGCTGTATCATTTCTGCCAGTACCATGGTGTTTAGCTGGCATCTTATAAAGTGGGTAGGGAACCTGCATGGCTGTAACAAGCTGTGGGGTCAGTTTTCCGTTCTTGCTCAGGAGCAATCCTGAGCCCAGGGGTATTTAGTGCATTATTCCTTGGACACAAGGGAAAGATGTAACTACACGCACAGTAATATACCCCGAACCATCCCATCACAGACATACTGGGACAGAAAGGGGAAAAAGATGACAGAGTAGTTCCACCATAGTAAAGTCACGCGCTACCCATACTCTACAGCCTCTATTTATCTCTGTTACGTTAATTAGGTTAGAGAGATGACTCTGGAAGGGCCCAGGTACCAAACCTGAGGACTCCAGGTCATTATCATGCCTACCGAGAGGTGCACATAAACCCCAAGAATAAGCCAGGCTGAAGTAAGAGGACACCCCAACATACCAGCTCTCCCTTGGGGTCCCGCTCCTCCCCAGCCCTGCCCAGCATCCTCCCAGTCCTCCCTCCTGTACAAGAACGCAGTGCTGCATTCCTGCCTTAATGAAGTTAATATTGCTGGAATGTCAACCTGCAGTGTAAGGTTCACAAAAACAAGAACAGAGAGGTATTTGCCTCTCCAGCCCCACATGGGCTGAGGGATTTTTCCTCCTTACACTGGATTAGTGGTGAAATTTAAAAGATCTTTTGCCAGATGCTAAAACTGTCTCTGCTTTGAAAACAGGGATCTCTAATGGAGATGAGGGCACCAAATTGCAGCACCTCAGAGCAGTAAAGGACAAAACAGATATACACAGATGGCTGCCTTTCCAGGGAAGAATGTGTCCTGTCTGTGGATCCAAACAGGGCTCCATCCAAACCGTCATGGCTTCACTGGCTTCAGCTGAAGGACAATAACTGAAAGGTACTAAGCAGCTGGCTTAGAAGCATGCAAATTCGTACCTGTTCACCTGCAGCTACTGGCGCTGCATTCATGAATCTCACCTCAATGTTGTCGGTGAGGTTAAAAATATATATCAGCTTTTCTTAAAAAGGTTCCCTCATGCACGTGTGTACAGAAGCCAGATCTGGTAAGACACACCAGTGCGCTGCACCACAGTCCCAAGAAACACAGCCAGGTAGTCTGCAGTAACACAATTCACACTTTTCTCCCTCTTGCAGCTGTTAAGAGCCCTCAAATGAAATGTAAAGTTTACGCTGTAAAAATTTCACTTCAAATTAAGCAGCCACCAGAAATGCAAACACTTCAGTGCTCCTACTCTGCAAAATTACCATAGCTCATTTACATGTTTAAGCAAATATAGGATGTGCATTGTTGCAAAAAAATAGTGGGTCAGGTCTTCAGTCAGAAAAAAAGTTCCAGTGAGTGATGCAGATTTACAATAGACATTATTTACACAGCAGGGAAAACAGCAATAGAAAACTATCGCTGTAATACAGGGTCAAATCAGTTCTGAGTGATTGTTACTCTAAAAGCCATTATCTTGCACTAATCAGTGCCTCCCCATTTCATTTTTTATGAAAAGCAAGTTCCCTGCAGGAAAGGGAAGTCATGATGAATGCCTAAAACCTGTTCTTTGCCCATTTTGAGCTAGGAGCACTGAGAAATTCCACACAGCTAAACCCTGTCCTACTACGAGGCAGAGATCAGGCCCTGTTGGCAGCCAGGAACAGCCCATTAACTCCTCTGGTTGAGTCCAGTATATTTTATAATATTATAACTATTTAGACAGTCCAGAAGATTAGGATTCAAGTAAAATGAGAATTAGTGCAAAACCAAACTTGGACATAGCAAGAATTTTCTGCCTTAAGGAGAAGGGAAAAAGTTATCCTTAGCTGCAACACTTAACTTCTCCCAGATGCTGCAAGAAGCCTCGTGGCAACACAACTAATTTCCCTTGAGAGGCACCAGGAAAGAGACTGGGAACCAAACAGAGGGATGGTGAAGTTAGGGGAATGCTAAAGTTGGGGAAAAGAAAAAAAAAAGTGCTCAAAAATGCCTCAGAAGACATGCTATAGACCTCACATAACCTGTTTAGCTTCCCTAAATACCAGCTTGGGGGTTGGTTTGTTTATTGAAGAAGAACTGGCTACACACACCTTTTGCTTGTGGAGCTCCTCAAGCTTCCAAGTGCTGGTGGCCTGGGAATATATATCGCTATCCACATGGCATCTGCTCCCACCACCTCTACATAACTTCTCAATGCTGCTGGTGTCACTTTTCAAGCCAGCAGAAATCTCCCACATTGTTCAGCACCTGGTGGATTAGTTTACCAAGGGGTCTAGAAGAACTCGCTCCAGGATAGCCTCATGTTTTTAGCTTTAGCTGGAAAGTACACATATCCCAAGAGAAGAAGGCAAGAACCACAAGAGAGGCTGGGAATAAAGCAAGGGAGGCCCTGGCTGAGGTTGCTTCACCTGGAATGGACAGAAGACATCTGGAGGGAAGAACAAAAGGAGGCAGTATCAGGAAGCCCAAGGTCACGTGGTTGTTAGGAACTGCTGAGGTCTGAAGACTGAGATAAAGGCTCAGTCATTCCTGACGATGGATAGGTACTGCAGGAATTGTGTTGGTATCTTACAGTTAGCAACAAGGCATGCCCAGGCAAAGATCTTCAGACTTTTGATAGTGTCACAGGGCATTCGTCTGCACAAGAAGAGCTGCAGAACCATTTCCAGCACTGCTCATCCAGGTGCAAACAAATCCCTTGTTTGTTATACTGATCCAGGTACAGGAAAAAAATGCCTTCCTAGGAAGAGACAATGCAGGTATTTCCAAGAAGTTATTTTTACACTTTTTGAACACCTGAACCCCTGCAATTCTCTCTAGGTGTCACATTTCTGCACATACTTTTCTTACCTCCAATGAGTTAAGTGGAATGTATCAAAGTCATTACAACAGAGCTTAGGTTAGAGAATCACAGGTTAGAATACAGAAGAAATTCATAATGGAGATGCAACTATCCAAGCAGATTTAAAGGAGAAGAGGCAGAAGCAGTGTTAGCAGTGAAGGACTGGGAAGTAGAAATCATCAGAGGGTATTTTGAAGAACTTCTGTTGTCATCTGTCATCCTAAGAGACCCTTTGTTACAACAGATACACACATAATATAAAGATAACATGGTAGCATATTCCACTCATGAGCTTCAGTACTGGAGGATACCCAGATGCGGAAGAGTTGAATGGAAACAGAGTGGTCTTGGCAGAGTTAACCACCAAAGCTCTTTGCTAAGCGTGTGCTGGGAGGCACAGGGTCTGGCACGGTGAGCAGCCACAGCTGCAATAATTGAAGGATGACCCTTGAGGCAGGGGAACCGAAACAAGGAATCTGTTTTTTCAGAAAGCCAGCCTGGCAAACTGATAAGACAACACAAAGAAGCAGTGGCAGGGCGTAGGAGCCGCAGGCCTGCTCATTCCCAGTCAAAAGCTTCCATCTGCTTGGGTCAAGCAAGGTTTGCTCCTAGATAGGAGAAGCCCAAAATTCAGCATCGCCAGGATCTGGGTTGTAACAACAAAGGTGGCCTGGCTGTTCTTTGTCTGCTGACAAGCAGTTTTCTTTCAGAAGACTGACTTGTGTCGCTGCATACACTTTCTGATAACAAGAGGGAAACCTCCCGCAGGGTGCTAGATAAGGTTGACCCTGCAGGAGGAGCTGCAATATAAGACCCAGCTGCTGAAGCCTTTGGAGCCAGCTTCAGCCTGGCAGGGTTGCAGGGTCTTTCACTGAGCAAATTACAAGGAAAGTATTCACTGCAGTGGCACGCAAGCTATAGGCTGCTTGATGATCTGTGACAAAACCAGAAGAGCAGCATGTCCCAAGCTTTGTGTTGGAGTGGCTTCCCATTACTATACGCTCCTGAACTTAGGATCAAACTCTTATAATAGATGCAAGATATTTCCCCCTCCCTAATACAGCTGGGTGAGAGCTTTTGCCTTGAGGATAGAAAGGTCAGGAGTAAAAGGGATGAAAAAGTCTGTTCTGCCAGTGCTACTGTTAACAGAAATGCTACAGCTTGACCTCAGTACTTGTAACAGTCTGCAGTGTAGGCAACAAATGTAGGCAACAAATACTGGAAGATAGGCTCCAAGACCGGGAGCTCAGATCTCACAGTATTCATGATTTGCAGTGTGCACAGTGCTTTGTGGTGCTGCTTTTATTTCTGCCACACTTAGAGGTTAAACTTCTGTTTATGATTAAGGAGCCCAACCTCTCCCCCTCACACACATACTTACTACGAGACCAACCGAGCATTAGTCTATCTGTACAACGTCTGCAGGTCAAATGGGCTCCTAATCCAGATAATCCACCCAGTGTGATTGGTTACAGTTCTGCAGAAATCCCTTAATTTTCATTCTCCTGCTACTGCTGACAGTCAGGGTTTTGTTGACAAATTAGCAGCAGGTGGATTAGAATACCTTGTTCTGCATATGGAAGCATCACACTGCCAAAAATGAATACACATTAAGAAACCAGGAAATATACCCCTATTAAAACGGGGCAGTCATTTCTTAAAAAGCTGCAGCACAGAAAGGCGAAAGGATGATGCAGAAGAGGAATATTTTGGTCTGAAACACTGAGGCTTCCTCTCCAGTTTTCAGACATCTAACCTGCCCTTGCCTCACATCCCAGCCCCACACCTTCCCTTTGCAGCCTCTGCAGGAGGTACAGCAACCTGCTGCCCAGCCAAGGCAGTTGAGTTGACTTAAGTACCAACAAGACAGCCCTGGGCATTGCAAAACTTACCCAGGCCTCCCTACAGCCTGCCTGGACTGCTTGCCTTTCTTGGGATGACAGCTTGCTGTGAAACCAAAGATCCCTGCAAACCAGGCAATGACTTAAAGGCTATTTCCAACTGCCAGAGATGGAGATGCTACACTTGCAATAGAAGCAAGATCTCACTGACCATAAGGGAGATGATCACCAGTCTGTTGGCCAAAACAGGAGGGCATGTGTGGGAAATCAAGTCGGGGAACAAGAAACCAGAAGACTTCCTTTGCTAGTGCTCTAATAATCCTGAGCAGTAATAAGAGCAGTAATAAACCTGGAACTGTTTTAAAAACACAAGACTCCAGTCAGTAGCATACTGGACTTCCACAGACCAAAGGCAGGGACAGGAGGAACAATAACAAACAGATAAGGTTCACTCCCTCATTTGAGGGCCAGCTGCAGCCTTCCCAGTGGCTGTGGCCAATCAGTCTGAGAAACTCCCTGCTGACACTTTTCTGTTGTCTGGCCTAAACAGTTTCTTAAACAGAGGTACAAGCAAAAATAAACTGCCTCCTCACCCAAAATCCTGACACCTGACTGGGTGGTGGAGGGGGATGGCTGTCAGGAGGAGCCAGGGGGAGCATGAGGAGCCTTCAACTAAGGTTCAACTAAGCACCTTTACGAACTAAGCTACAATGAGCAGGAGTGAGGAATAGTCCTTTGCAAAGAACAAGCTTCTCTAAAAAGGAAGAACACTTTTGTGAAGCAAGAAGATTGTTCATGTTTAAAGCTATGGGCAATATGCTTTAAGGTCTAGTCAGCACAGCTTTATTATGCTCTTTGGGTTGGGGTAGTTATGCTGCATTTCCAACAGGCTGCAAGGCATCTGCCACTATGGGGTATTTTAGGGTCAGAGCCCCTGTGCTTGACAGGCTGAAGGAAAAGTACTCTGGGCAGAAGGTGGGAGGAAAGGAAAAGGCAGGATACAGAAAATATGACAAGATATGAAAAGCAAAAGAAACACAAGGAGAAGAGGAGAAGAGCACCTAATTCAGGGAGAATGGTAATGGAATTGCCCTGTCTTACAGGCTCCTGCCCTTTGAGGACAGGAGCTCAAATTGCACCCAAGACATCCTGCAAGTGAAATAGGCAAATAAATACTGCTGCTACAAAAAAAGGCATCAGAACACAGCTGATTTGTGGAAAAGTTTAAGAGCATGCAGATCTTCCTCACATTAAAAAAAAGAAGTGCTGGTTTAAACAACACACAGATGCATTTGTTCACTACTGGTTTAGTTATGTTATGGAATTTCTCGATGACTACAAACCTTGTGGCGATGAACAGCTTACTCCGGTTTTAGTTTGAGTACTGCGCTCAAAAAAAGCAAAAGTTCTTAAAGAATGAGAGCAGAAAGGAAATGAGACAGGTAAATTTAAAAAAACCAACCCTATTTTATCCCACTTATCCATAAAGGGGCAAAAGAAACCTTATTCAGAAGGACTCATAAAAGACTATTATTTCAATGAAACAACATCTAGAGTTGCAATAGTAAATAATAACATACTTCAGAAAAATTTCAGAGGAGACGAGAACTTCCAATGCTTTTGGAAACAGGGGGAGGCAGGATGAAGAGGACAACAGATCCTAATTAATAAGAGTTGGGGTAGGGTGGTTGCACCAATGCACATGCCATCCTAGAAACATAATCTCTCATATCACTTTGCTCCTTTAAAGCATCACCTTACACTGTTCCCTGGTCAACACTAAGCCATACGACCAAGCAGACTGGACTTCAACACATGAACTAAGAAGTTTGGAATTTCCCATGCAATATTTCAAAACCCAGTGTCCCACACACATGCATTCAGTCCCCTCAAACCTGAGTTTCCTCCCCCTGATCCCACGTTCTTTGCATGTGACTTCAGAAGATCAGTAACACTTTCAGCCCCAAAGTCCTTTTAAAATTCACCTCCTGTTCAGCTACTGACAGTTTTGAATTCAGTGACAAATATGTTGGCTAGCAACTTGGCTACAGGAGAGAAAGAAAACCCCACAAAGAGGTGGAACATAAGAACAAAGGAGGGGAACAAAAGCCCCCCCCCTTCTCCCAATTTGTCTGCCCACATACCAAAGATCAAAAGAGCTCCTGAGAAGCCTGTGCATAATCTACATACTTTGTGACCTTATTACAATCAAATTCCCCCCAGGCACGGCTGCTGTGTATATATGCACACACTGTAAATACACAAGCGGGTCTGTGGACGTTTGCCAAGTCATTTGCTCCATGCACTGAGTTTGCTTACTTTTAACAATGCTGAGGCCAAAGAAGTGAGGCTCTTTAATCTTCACTAAGTCACAAACTTGCTGAAAGAGCTCCTGTCCAGTGGCTTTGACCTGAAAGAAACAACCAATCCAACATTACAGATGGCTCACACACCTGGATGGAGAAATTCTCTTTCTTTACATTGGCCAATACATTTTGGGGTACCACAGCAAAAGACCTCCATATAACAAGCTTTGCTTTCCATTGTATTATTGCCATTATCACAGAATAATAACCAACATGTCGCTCTTACTCCTTCTCTGTGCGAAGTAGCTCAGCTCAGTAAGACATGAATTAAAAGTTTCCTATCTATTGGCATCTTTGAATAAGAATCTGGAGCACTGCTGGAGTGCTAGTTTTGTACAGTACCTACCCGGCTATTTAGAGGTGCTCTTGCAGGAAGAATGTTTGTAATCACAGAGATGAAAATACTACTCACTTGCAGAATTTTCTTTTTTTTTTTTTGAGAGAGGTTATGATTAAAACCAGAAAACTTTCACTCAGGAGAACTAAAAACAAAAGTACACAAACAAACCCAAGATTGCATGGTTTGAACAGAAATAGCTTGTGGGTTAGAGATGAGGTTGTTCCGTATCCCACACAAAAGCTTTCCCCTGCTGACACCAGTGCTACACACAGCAATTAACATCCTCTGCTTCTGAAGCTGTCACCAATGGCCTATAAGCTCTTGCCCCTTTCCATGCCACAGAGACCTTCCAGTACCCTTTCCACTCATAATGCTGGGCACACACCAAGGAAGCACTGGGAAAGCAGACCTGGATGTGTACTAGGATGGGAAAATTCCCCCACTAAACGTCCTCCCACCTACAGCCTCATTTCACCCCTACTGCAGCACCCCAGGAGCACAGACAGACAGAGGGACAACACAGCACAAACAAGAACCCCTGAAGAGGCACAGGGGCTGAAGTCTTGAGCAAGAGCAGATGGGGAGAGCAGAACACCACCAACACAGACCAGCCCAGTGCAGGGTCAGGGTGCAGCCAGCTGCAGCTGTGAAACGGGCCAGAACCTCTGGATTTTATTCCACCACTGCTGGACGATGCTGATTAGCAGCAGCAGGAGCAGCTTTCCCAAGGCAGGGGACAGTGCAGCACTACCTTCACAGCAGCAAAGATGAGGGGACAGAAGTTGCCTACCAAACTCTCCTCCAAACTAATCACCACGATCAATCTAACTGCCGTCATAATTCTTCAAACCCTTTTAGTGCAGGCGTGCCATACTCCTCAAACAGGCTGCCTTCCCCTCCCTGCCCCAGGATGTACCATGTCAGTAGACACACACAATGGGAAACTGGAGGTCATTCAAGTACTCATTTTCTTCTACTTGACAAGGCATTGCTAGCAGGCTACTCACTGCCTCTTTATGGTAGCTTTGGAACCTGTGCTATACAATAAACACACACACACGTATATATGTGCTTTGGAAGGGGGGGAGGTAGTACATAGTTCTTGGAAGACCCAAATCCACATACAATCCACATTTGGACTTCAGGTCTCTGTGTGAGACTGCACCCTTACAGTCTCACACCTCAAAGCAGTATTTGTTCAGCCACCAAGAACACGAAGTTGGAAGGGAAAGTTAGGTGTGGATCTGCCTCCTTTCTCAAACAAGCAAGCTCTGAGCATGTTTTTCTATCTGGGAAGGACTCACTAAGGAAGAGATGATCCACCCCTAGCCAGAATGGTGATGGACATACAAGAGTCACTGCATGCACAAGACTATGTGGAAGCTATACAACTGGGAATACATACAATTATACAAATGCATTTGTAAGTGGCATGCTTTCACACCTAAGGGAAGAAAAACCTGCTTTAAGGTACTTATTTCTAGGGAACTAAGCACTTGAGTGTTTTGTGACACTTGGCTCTCAAGCAGTGATATAATCGGATTTCTTGCACAGCAGGTATGTGAGCTACCACCTTGTCCATTCTCCTTTCAGCACTTCCCTTCTGTATCAAGTTTTACTCCCAGCCTTCAAGGATATGCAATACTGATTACACTTGCAATCGCTGCTCCCTCCTCCTGACTTCTCTGCTCAAAGCAGCCAACATTTCCTTTTGCCTTTTTCATCTACGCGCTTCTCTTTGGCCTTTCCTCCTTTTGCGCACAGTTCCCATGCCAAGCTCCATCCCAGACACGCCACAAATCATTTCTTCCCCTGATGCTCAGCTTTGCCCCAGATCTTGCTCGGGACTTCTTCACATGTGAAATTTAGTTCAAAGTGAAGCTGAGCACAAGTTTACAGGAGGTAACTGCTACTCCAGGGTCACTCCTTGTGCAAATATGCACACCTATTGGTTCCCTAACTCTATTTTTCTTGGTCTATATGCTTTAAAACATCAGCTCTCCTGCTCATAGAACAATTTCAGACTTACGTTTGCCATTCATCTACACACAGGCCTCAACAGACTTCCTGTCCTCCCAAAATTCTCACTTACATTCCCAGCCCTTCTCCAGCAGCTGGGCAAGAACCAACATCTGTTGTGGCTGCTTCTGACCTACCTAAACAGAGGAAGGGTGGCTGCCTGCCCTGCTCTCCTCACTGGCAACCCGTTCACTAGCACAGGTCTCTCTCCTTTATTTGGCTGCCACCACCCCAGAAAGTTTTGAGAAACCTAGTCAACCTGGTTGATATTGATCAAAGCTATCTGAGAGATAAGCCACAATGCTGGCAGATAAACAAAACTGAGCAAACTGGATACCACTCCAAGTCTTCGGTGCAAACAATACAATTTTTAGTTGCACCATTCTCACTCACAATCTGCTTAAGCTCCCCTTTGCTCACACTCCATCTCCCTACCGAGGTTGCCTGGAGCAAGGCAGATGCTTTGCTGTGCTCTGATGTCTGTTCTCTCCAGCAGAAACCTCCCACTTTGCCTCACTGTCCCTGGGGCAGCTGGTGAGCTGCAGCACCCACTAGTCCACCTCTTCTCTGCTCTGCTTCTCCTCATGTTCCCACTTGGTCCCATGAAGGCAGTTTTCGTCCTCACCATTCCCTCAAGTTGATCTATACATCCAGAAAGGTGGGCACTAATTAATGAAGAGATACCCAACTACAGGGGAAGAAACTTTAAAATTAATCCTTCTCTCTTCTCCCTTCAACTATCTGTGAAGGGCATAAGACAAATCCATTTTAAAGAGTATGCTTCAACCTACATGTGACCACATTAAACACATATAGGTAAACTCTTATCTGGAAGGGTGGAATTTATATGGGAAGGGGGAGAAAGGAATTACCTGCATAAACACTGTGCTTATCACGGGAAGGATCTATAATTTATTCTGCTGGATGGATAACCATTCCTACCTACCTCACTGAACTGCAAGCTTGTTTAGTATTTGCATTCCACACTGAAGAGGTTAAAAGGCTTTGGAAATCTTAAGTAGTGGCATTATTATTCTAATAAATGCACAAAGTATCATCTGTGGTTGTGCTAATTAAATTTGGGTTCTACCAACATCACTAGAAAATTGCCTTGATGTCCCTTTAATAAAAACCAAGAAGATCTCTCCAGCTGTGAAATCTTAATTTTGTTGTTGTTTTGAAGGGGTGTTGTGGTAAAGACTGAAGCCAAATGAAAGCCTGGTTTTGGTGACTTGCCCAGCTGTAACAGGTCATGTTTCACTCTCTATGCAATTAGGACAAAACTGTGCATTGAGGTCTCATGTTTTGGCCCAGGCAGCTATTCCATTTCACATGCAGGCATCTCTGTGTAGGTATTTTCCCAACTTCGCAGCCACCAAAGCAAGGAGCAGCAGAAGTGAGGAAAGAAAAGGTCTTGAAAAGGGTTGCTGAGGGGTGGTGTGGCAGGGAACCCTCTGCAGTGATGCCCAAGGTGCCCTGGGCATCTTTGGAGGAGCACCAGCAGACAGGAGCCAGGGCAGGGGGGGCAGAACACAATACGGCACCTTCCTTCTATCCCTACTAGCTCTCAATGTGAAGGATCATTTCTTACACTTAAATATCCCAGAGGTATTTAAAAGACATGTCAAAGGGGCACTTAGATACATGGTTTAGTCATGGACTTGGCAGCATTACTTTATGGTTGGACTTCATGATCTTAAGGGTCTTTTCCAACCTAAATGATTCTATCATTTTATGATAAAACGCAGATATCCAAGATTTACTGTATGGTCTAAATGCTGCCTAAACATAATGCAGCAGAGTGTGACCCAGCGGTGGAGGAACAGCCGAGTGCCCTGCTTGGGCTCGGGCACAGCGAGGAGCAGTGACAGCTCCAGCCCTGCTGGCACGCTGCCCCCTGCACACCAGCCCACACCTTCCTGCGGCAGAGAGATAGCCTTTAGATCTTTAGCCTCCCTGATAAATGCTTTAAGAAGGTGATATTTAGGGTCAGCCACAACAGACCATTACCCCAGTCGGTGCACCTGCCACCAAGAACTTAATTGAATCACCGTTTTGTGGCTTGCACAAAAGCCAGCAGATTGCAAAAGCCTTCTGGGGTGGTAGATGGGCTGGGTTTGAACCAGTAACCTAGAAGCAAAGCATCCCAGATTTTGCTATAAAAGCCTTGTTCTGTCCAGCCCTCGTGGCTGTTTCAGTTAAGGATGCCACACTTAAGCACAGCAGGTAGGAAAACTTCAACATGGATTTTAAAGATTAGCACCCATAGTTTTAAAAGCCACTGTTTCAACCAAATGCTTAAAATAGCAGTTCACCTCAACTGTCTTCTCCCCATTCCCATCCCAGTGGAGGGGAGGAGGGGAAGAAAAACCACCCAAAACAAAGGCAAGCCTCCCCAGCCCACACAGAAGCCCCCACACTCCCAAGAGGGCACTTCTCTTGAAGCTACCTTGTCACACCTCAACCTGAAGTGCCTCTGTCAGCTCGGTTTCTCAGAAGTTCAAGGAGCAGCTGGTGTTACACAAAGAGACACCACGGTCATGGTGGCCACCGTGCCACACTGGGCTGCCAGCTGACCTGGCTCTGCCATCACTCCTGCACACACACTGGAGCATTTGAAGTGGTGATCAAAGCAATGAAGCAACTTACCTCTAGGGTTTTTGTGTAAAAGTACTCGAAGGAGGGAGAAAAAAACCCTCCAAGGTTGTTTACTCTGCCTTTGATAATCTTTGAAGAGATCTGCAGGCTATCAAATCCAGAAATAGCTAAAACACCAGAGCAAACGGTCATGTGTTGGGTGTGCTTGCTAAGGCATCAATGCATTTCAGGTTGTTTTTTAAAAATTGCTAATTAGTATCAGTGGCAAAAAACACCAAAACAAACAAACAAACCCAAAACACTCAGAATAAAAAAAAAAAAAAGAAGTAACAACAGAAAAAGAGCAGAGGGGACCCCCTATCAAAAAACACAACCAAGACTTTTAAGGAACTCTGCAAATGAGTTGAAGCCACCCAACCAGAAAATGGAGCACCAATTACCTTAAGCTGGCTAATAGCCTTTCGGTCAGCAGACCGGCACCAGGCTTTCGGGAGAACAAAGGGAGCTAACAAAACTGAAGGGCAGCAAGAGCCAGCCAGGGCTGTGGACCTGCCAGCCCCCCTCCCGGCCACTCACCCCAACAGCCAGGTTGAGCTGCTCCCGGGTGGGCAGGAAGACACAGACGCTCCGGCTCTCCGGCTGCATCCTGCCGGCCAGCAGCGTCCGGCTCATGGTGGGCAACTCTGTGGGGACCAGGGGGTCTCCTCTCCAGGTGGCCGTCAGGCTCCCTTCATCCCATGCACCTGCCGAGAAAGCGAGAGAGGTTATCAGTGCCATGCTCCTGCCGGTGCTGGGAGCAGCCTGCAGCACGTGTTTGATGGGACAGTTTCCTTGTTGCTGTTTAAAAAAAAAGAAAAACAACACAACACACCCCACCCTCATCTGTTTTACAGCTCCACGGTCAACGTTTCCACCAGCATCGCAGCACAAACCAGGCAGAGTCAACCTTTAAATAGCCCGTGACTCCCAGGAGAATGCCATAAAGCAATCACGTCTCCTTGGAACGGACTCAAGGTTTCAAAACGTGCATAAGCGATAAGGCAGACGACACCACGGGCTGCTTTCTGAAAATGCCCACATGGAAAGGGAGAGCACCCTGTCCTTCAACCAGGTATCCCTCTCCTGCCCAAAAAGGGGTTTCAGTGAGCTATCAGCAGGCAGACTTCTTCCGAGCTGTCTTCCCCCTCCCTCAGCTCCTAGCCTCTGGGAAACTGCTGAACTCAAATCCCCTCAACTCAAAGGAGGAGGTGGAAACACAAACTCAAGGCTGAGCTGCTGTTTTGTACTTTTTTGCAAGACAAGCACCGCCAGCCTCCTCCCAAGGGCTGAGCCCAAGCTGCACAAGCATCTTTGAGCTGAAGTTATGATAACAACAGAAATAAGAGACAGAAATTCAGTTTACTCCCCAAATCACAGTAGCCAACGTCATCTTCACATCACAGCTAGGGTTAGACACGGTTTGCTCAGCAATCTGTGACATTTTATTTACAACCCTCCGCTCCCACACACTCCCAGGCAAGGGAGTATCCTATGGCACCTGACAAATTCAGGAAGAACAGGAGAGGTTCCTCGAGGGTAGGTTAGGGGTGAACACCAGCAGAGACCTGAACCAGTGGGATACCAGCTGGTTTACCAGCAGTTACAGGGTCTGCTCCAGCCCCACACAAGATTTGATGCGAGCCAGCAAACCCTGGATGCCCCAAAGCCACCCCGGCACTGGTCTTTGGCCAGCGACACCCCGATACCCATCACCAGGGCAGGAACAGGGGTGCTGCTGGCTGACCCCAGCCTGCAAAGACCCCATACCCCGGGAACGGGGATGTACCCCAGCAAGCGCAGCCAAACACACTGCCCGCCCATGGGGACAGGCTGTGAAGGGATGCACAGGATTTGCCTTCACCTTCCAAAAGGGATTCCGGGATGAGGGATCATAAGCAGCAAGAAGCAGGTCATGTTAATGATAACACATGACATACATACATATATGTAGTCATGCATGTGTGTGTTACATCTAATTTTTGAAAGCCTTTGGTATTTAAGACCATGCTTGTCTTGTTTCAGGGGAAAAGTATGGTGGAATCAAGCTCTTGTTGGGACACGGGAAAAGCAAACCGTCGTGGGAAAACAGAGTATAGTACATAAAAAAACTTGGATTTCTCTCTCTCCCTTCAATCCCATGCTCAAATATTATATTTGGATTTTTTAAAATCAAATACAAGAAAAAGATCTGTAAGCATCCTCTTGCAAGTACAAAAGCTGTTCCATGCATCTCCTTCTCTGAGCCAGCATATACAATGCTTCTTAATAAAGCACTTTTTGACACAAGCTCTTTATGCTGAGCACCTCTTATGAGACAGAAGCACAAAAAAATTTCATTTATTGTATTAATGAAAAGAGATGCTTATTAAAGGCTATTGTTATTATTTTTTTCCAAAATTAGAATTTCATTAAACAAGAACCAGGAGTTTTCAAAAGAAGATTGCTCTAAATTATAATCACGGAGGGAGGACACGTTTGACTTCCTGGGACAGGTGAAAATTTCTAGTAAATGAAATATTAAGTGAAAAAAATTTGATTTATCCTCTCTTGTTGATATAATTACACCAATGAGCTCTCTTAGGCTCCAGGCTATAGGCTACTAACAGATGTATATAAATTACAGATGTCTACAGCATGACTCGAGGGCAACAGGTCACCATTATTATTGCCAGCTGATGTCATATGTGCCATAAACTTTATCAACAGCATAAAGACCTTGGAGTATGAGCTCATGCTTTCCAACAGAAGGAGGTTTGTCTTAATTGTCAAGCGGCTACGCTGGCCAGCACACATTCCCACTTGCAAGGGGAGATCACATTCAGTGAAGACGTTCACGTGGCTCATGACAGAACTGAAAATAGGACAAAGAAGTGACCACAAAAATAAGTCCACATAGTTTTCTGTGGATAACTGAAGAATCCCACTTCCCCATAGCCTCTATGAAACAAAGTTCTGGTCTCACGCCAGCTTTGTCCACTTGAATTTTTAAGAAAACCACTGTGAGAAAATTTAAGAAGCTTTGAGAACACAACCCTGAGAGCAAGGAAGTGAGAAAGGACAGAGAGAAGGTGCTTTTCTTTTTATGTTTTAAAACCAATGAGCTTGTTGATCCCACCACAGCAGGTAAGAGGTTAAAGAAGCAGCGTCCTTAATCTGAAGGGGGAGGTCAAACACAAGCCCAGCTCAGCCTTCTCTTCTTCAGAGGTATGTTAGGATGTGATAAAACATAATGAATCATTAACTTGCTAGTATTGCATGTTTACACCTTTTTCTTTTTTTCTTTTTTTTTTTTTAAAAAAAGTTGTGAGCCAGGAGTAATTTCCCAATGAAAACAAGTGGCCAGAAGGAATGCTCTTACTCAAACATACACAATTTCAGACTGCCCATATGCCATTCTTTTGTTTACCACAGATTCCAACCTCTTAACCTCAATTAAACCCTAAAAGCTCCAGCAAATGCACTGCAGATGAATTAATAAAACCCGAAGTCAATCATCAGCCTCTGGGACACCCTACAGGTTGTTTGGTTTTGTTGTTTGGGTGGTTTTGGTGTTTTGTTTTGTTTTTTTTTTTTTTAACTACATCACTTCATGTTTTATCTCCCAGAGTAGTACATTTTGAGATGTAATTGCTTGGTCAAAGGCCTGGCAGTCTATCAATAAAACAGTCAAAGGCACTATTTATTTGTAGTCTTCTGGTATCAGTCAGGAGGCTTATTAGCGCCCAGAGTGATGGCACAGCTTATGCAGCACTGTTTATTTTACCTAAACACACGCGCTGTGGAGCTTTGGAAAACACGCCTCTCATTAATTTCAAGATTCCTCTGATTAAACAGCTCACGCGTGGCCATAAAAACTCATTAAGAAAAAGTTATCTTCCCCTCCTCCGTCCGTTGCTCCTTGAGGTGCCTCCCAGCGCTGGAGCAGAACCCCAGCATTCGCTCAGTAAAAGTGGGAATGGCTGAAGTTTGCCCCAGTGAGAGGGATAAGAGCAGCAGAGACTTCCAAGGGAGGAGGAGGATGTGGAGGAAGGAGGCTGTTTGCTTCGGATACCAGAAGGACAACTAGCAAAACCACCTCACACAGTCCATGTACACAACAGCACAAGGATGGCTTTCCACCACTGAATTTAGGGCAATGCCATGGCCAGGTTCTTTGGAAGCAGGTCTCACCCAAACAACATGTGGATTCGAGTAGCCTTATGAGCACTGCTGGATTTTACACATCAGTCTACAGGACCACTGCAAATTAGATCCTAATGCTAATTTCAGCCTCTAGGTACTGCCACAACCTCATCTCGCGGGCTTAGAGCAAATAGATGAATGAGCAATCACCTATCAATTCAAACCACCAAAGGAGAACATAGTCCTTTTCTATCAATGAAACAAAAAAAACCAAACCAACCAAAAAAACCCACAAACCAAAAAGAAACCCAATCCACAGGTAATTCTGTGCTTTTCTCAAAGACACCTGGAAATGCACTTTGTAAATTTTATTACAGTAAAACATCTTGGAAGAGCTGGTTTTGCTACAGCTTACAGAACACAAGCATTGAGCACCTTCCTGATGAAACCTTACCAGAACAACCCTATGGAGTCCCATCAAAAACTGTCCAGAAATGTTAAGACTCTTATTAACATCTTAGGCTCCTAAGACAACTAGACTCTTAGGCTGCAGTTTCACAATCAGCATAAGCAGCTTTAATCAAGGCAGCCCTGCAGCAAGACAGACAGACAACTGCCTGGAAACAAACCTGCCTTTGGCAAAAACCCACACTGGGGCTGCCTTGTACTGATGAAACATGGCCTTAAAACTGAGAACCCCCCTCACCTACAGGTATTTTGTCCCCTCAGAGGCATACTGTAGAGCACCAGTACTGTCTGCAAAACAGAGTAATAAAGAGCCTGAGCAAGTAAAAGATGTAATGATGGCATATGCCTTTCCCAGCAACTTTAAGACACCCTCTACCTCCTTTGACTACCCTGTGGGACAATGAAAGTTTATCTGGAAAAACGGATTAAGGAGGAAAGGGGTGGGAGGTGGAGGGGGAGGAGGAGAAGTTGCTTGTCAGGGTTGAAAACAAGACTGAAGGTAGACGGCTTTCTGTCATGGCTGCAGCTGCTGTGAAAAGTGCCACCTGCAACCAACAGCCAGGACAACTAGGTCATGTTCTGCAGTGACTTCCCAGGAGCACACTGACTTGTCAAACGTATGTGCCTCAGCATCACTCTGGGACTGGCATAGCATATCCAAAGACAAGGACACCGCAAGGAGGTAAGGTACTGAATTTGGTGTCCACACCTGCCTTCGAGCACTGAGCACCGCTTAATAGGAAGCCCCTGTGCAAAGCCACTGGGTGCTCTGAAGGACTGGATCCCAGAACCCATGCAGCTTGGCCACAGGACAGGTGCCACACTGGCAGCAAAGACAACTGGGTTTCAGTCCACAGATGTGGGAGACACAGCTGGTCTTCTGCATTGGCTAGCAACACCCAACAGATGCAAGTGCAATCCTCTCACAGGGGTGGGATATGGCTCCCATTTTTCCTTTGGTGCCAAAAGGTACAATGGGAAATGCCTCTAAAGACTCCAGGGCCATGGAACCCTGGCAGAGTTAGTCATCACCCTGCACACCTTTTGGGACAGATGGGGAGATCACCAAGCATTATTCTTAAATGCCCACCAACGTCCTTTTTCTTTCCTTTCTGTACAAGCAGCACTCCCTGATGACACCAAGCTTTAACAATCAAGAAGAAAATGCTTTCTTACTAGCCTTCATCACAGGATTAGACACACACTCCACCTTCACGCTGCAAAATTTTCCTACCTCAAGTCAAGTAGCACAAGTGAGTGCCAGAACATGAAACACGCTCTTCTGCACTGCACCTCCCACAACGTGGCCACTGTGCTCAGGAAGAAGGGCTCTCCAAAAATCACCAGGGATATGCATTCCTATCGTGGGACCACATCATTATTCTGCTTTGTCTGTAGCTACCCTAGTCTTTATGTTCAAAGACAGGGGACAACTCTCCTACCCAAGGACGATGCAGCATTCCCCAGGAGTCCAGTGAAAGTAACACATGTTTCTGGGCACACATCAGACCTCACTGCTGCAAACTAGTCCTCAGAGAGAGGTAGCTAAGGACAAAGCACCAAAGGAGGTGCTCTTACAGGGCATGGAAATGCAGTGGCAAAGCAGTACCCAAAGAGCAATTCCTTTCCAGCATGCCTTTTTCCCAGGGGCAAAAGCATTCTCCCGCCAACATGGCAAGAGCAATGGATCCATTGATCCTGCCTTTTCACTGGTAGGTCTGACTACCGACATGAAGTTTCTCATTACAATGAATTAGTTTACTCCTGCATAATCTATTAATGGACTTATTTCTTGATTACCAATTGCTTACAAGGCTTCCTTATACTTCATAAGTCAAGAACATAAAGTTTATGAATAAGTAGCAACTGAAGACATCAGTTGGTCTAGGCAAATGCATAAGCATTAAGAAAGAACCAGCAAAATTCAGGAAAAGATGTGAGCCAGCCTCAGTGTCTGTCACACCATGCATAAAGCAACTGCAAAGGAAGCCTGCTCAGAAGTGCAAAGCTCTGATTTCTCAGCTGGATGACCAAGACAGCAGTCACATGAGATCTTGCAAAGATTAAGGGAAGCAAATTGCTTGAAAAACCATTCAGTAACAGCAAGCTGTCTCCATGCAGACACATGGACACTTCTATTTCCAGATGGATCTCTTCAGAAAGCCTATTCATGGGCACGCGTATGCAGAGCCAGGAGTGCAGTTAAAGAAGCCACCACAGTCTGCCATCTCAATGTGAAGGATGGCAACAGAAGATACTTTGGTTTGGAGCTCCAGTGCTTGCCCTGTGCATTTCTGCTAAGTAGTGCAATCTTTACCGAAGACTATTCATCTTTTCTTTCTATGGGAAACAGGAGAGGCAAAGGACAGAGGGAGCAAGGTCTTCACACCAAGGGCAAGTGAGGTTTCTTTCCCAGCCAGTGTAACTGTCAGGAGGCTTAGGATGTGCAAGGAGTGGAACAGCAAGACCTGGTGTCTCTAATAGCAACTCAGGAGAGCAGCAACTTTCTGTATCACACAAACTGCAAATGCGCAGTCTCATGACCCAAAAGCCTATCAGTTAATTCTCCAACTGGAAACATACTCCTTTTTTTAACTCTACTAAGGCTATAAACAGGATTTCTCCCAAGCAAATCTATTATACACTTGCCTTAAGCACAACAGCTGAGAGGTACTCTTCTACCAAAAGACCATCTTTGCAGAAATTGTTCCACTGTGCTGGCATTTTTATATTTGAGCTGGGCTGGACTGAATTGGAACAGATTACCAAGCCTTCTGAAATATATTACTGGGCTGTCAAAAAAAAAAAAAGTGTGAATAAACTCTTCCTTCATTTTCTATTCTCACCCAGATCTTCTAACAGTTCTAGAAGTAAGAAGACTATGAAATCTTTATTTTAAATAAAGAAATAAATAAAATCCAAAACAAAGCCCAAAGCATCTTTATAACTTCACAGGCAATATCTGGAGTTGCAGGACAAGTAAGAACAGACACACTTTTACCAACATCTCATGTAAAGAAAACTCTTCTGAGCAGGAATAGCTCTGCTACCAGTTATAACCAGGTAAAAATAAATAAATAAATAATTGGCTTGTTTCCTTAGAGGAAGGAGAGTCCACTGCTGCTGTCCTGGCATTTGAATCACCATCCAAATATTCAAACCAACTAGCCAGCTTCTGCATCAGTTTGCTTCTAACTCTTCCACCTGAAGTGTACAGATAGTCTCAAACATATTCAGAGCAGAGAGAAATATTGATTCATGTAAAGAGGAGGACCCACAGAAAGAAAAGATAAAAGTCCACCTGAAACACAGCTTGCCTCTATTACAAGTGTGAAAACACCAATCTGCCAACACCTTGATAAAATTAACAGAAACTGCAGGGTCTCTACAATTAGATGCAGCTTCAGAGACTGCACATTGTACTGTCAGACACCAGCTTCAGCAGAGTGATGGGGAAAATGAGAAAACACAGCCCAAAAGAAACACAACAGAAAACTCCAAACCAGCTTTACAGAGAGTGCTGCATTTTTGAGATGGTGCTGAATTTTGCAAAAAAACAAAGAGGAAATAGAGAGGGGAAAAAAATGCACACATAAGAAATTGTTCAACAAGAAGCAAATCACTTCCTCAAGCAGTTCTCCAAGGAGCAGCTCCTCCTCAACAGAGGACTTCTTTTGGGCTGAGACCACCCTTGTGCTCAGCTACTAACCCCACACTAGGAACTAAGGCTCCACAGCTAAACACCACCAAGATAATCAAGGAGCACCAGAGTAGCACAGAACTTTCTGCGAGGAAAGGAGCAGGGTAACCTTGGAGCACAGTAAGCATGCAAGTTATTTACATTGTC
Source organism: Thinocorus orbignyianus (assembly GCA_013400375.1). Taxonomy (NCBI): domain Eukaryota; kingdom Metazoa; phylum Chordata; class Aves; order Ciconiiformes; family Thinocoridae; genus Thinocorus; species Thinocorus orbignyianus. Next base: position 1,102,789 of record VXBW01007109.1, read on the forward strand.
TTGGGCTGGATGAACAGTAGGACAAGGACTTTACTACAAAAGGCTAACCATAGAGTTAACTACCGCATTCATGTACTTTTTACCTGCAGGTTGGGAACACAAAAGGCTGCTGTAGCTTTAAAGCACTATCAGCTTTGGGGTTTTGGGGAAAATAAAAAAAAAAATAAAAAAAAAATAAAAACAAACCCACACACACACAAAAACCACCCCAAAAATAAAACCAAAATCAAAATGACCTGGCCCTTACCTGCTATCAAAAATCTTCCCCATCAAAAAAACTTAAACTAGAAAAACATGTGTAGATACTATTTTTGTGTGTTTGTTTTAGGATTTTGTGTTTCATGAAAAAGCAGTGACACATTCATTCATCACTGGTGTTCACAGTGGTCGATCGTGTTCATATAAAAATCTAGTTAACGACAAAAATCCCTAGGGAAAAACACCTGTTCAAAGAACACAGACAGTATTTTTTTGGTAAACCACTAAAAAGAATCACTAGAACTCGTGTTCTTCAATAGCATTTTATAGACTTATTTTTGTTTATGCTTGTCTTACCCCTTTTTGTTTCCCCCCCATTTTGTTCTTTTTCCTTAATGTGGTTTCTGCAAGAAAGCATTATTCCCCCCCCCC
>VXBW01007109.1:1103438-1174415 GCA_013400375.1 Thinocorus orbignyianus
CCCCCCTTTGGAATCTATTTTCTTCTGATTCGGCATTCCTCATCTGAATCCAAAACAATGGCTACTACACAGACTCTCAGCATTGCCAAGGCTGAAAACAGGACAGTTTGATTAAGAATGCACAACAATTAAATGGGAGGAATAAACAACAGGGTGAGGGCAAGACGCTCTGTTTTCATTCCAAGTTTTCCAGGAATACAATTTAGAGGGGGAAAAAAAAAAAAAAGCTAAATAAATGAATGGGAAAAGAAGGTCCAAAAAGTTGTTTTAGTGTTTTTGTTGGTTTTTTTTTAAAAAAAAAACAACACACAAACACACAAAAATCCCCATCAAACCACATTATTCCAGAGATCATCAATGCTAGAAACACATCCTCATTATTTTGTCTGGAAAAGTACTCTGTGCTTTTGAGGTATTTATTGTCAAGGCCTGGGCATCACAGCAGTTCTCTGAAGAAGGGACAAGGTTCAGACAGCACGTCACAGGTGTGGTGGAAAAAAACAGATGTGCATTTTCAATGCCACTTGGGAGTTAACCTGAGAGCCTGTCACTGCCGAGCAGCAGGAGAAACATCTCTCCACACAGAGGATGCCAGTTTCTCAGCACTGGAAACCCACAGCCTTTCCCTGTAAATTGGTACCAGGAAAGAATTCAAGAGGTGGAGAAACAATGAAATATGGAGACTTTTTCCTTTTTAACACCACCCCTTCTCCCGTGCACATAGACCTGCTGGGACACTCATCTCCTTCCCAGCCCTGTCCCATGCCGGCAGATGAAAGCCTGTTCCTGCTGTCAGACCACCCGGACCAGCCCTGCAGGATGCCTCCATCCAGCCCCTCACCCCGGGGCTGCCTCCCTGGAGGTGGTGGCAGGCACTGGAGAAGGTCCAGGTGCTCAGCTCCCTGCCCCAAGTGCTACAGCGCGCAGGGACCTGTCCCCAGAGCTGTCCTGCGCTACCTGGCCATGTCCACATCCAGGTCCCTCTTCTTCTCCCTCAGCACCTGCAAGACAGGTGGCAGCATCCCAAACCCGTCCCATCTTCTGCCCCAAAGGAGCCCTTCGGGACGCGGCCAGCTGCCCGGGCAGTACCGGGGGTCCCCGTGGTGTCCCAGCCGGGAGAAGGCGCTGGGGCATCCCCGGCCAGGTGTCACCTCACCGGCGGCAAGAGCCCGACGGCGGGGGACGAAGGAGTTACCGCAGCTCCTCCCGAGCCCCATCCCCTCCAGCTTCCACCCCGGGGCCCACAGAGACGCCCCCGCATCCCCCGCCGCAAAACTCGAAATAAAACTCGTCACTCCGGACGAAACCCGGACCCCCGTTACCGGCTGCGCCTCAGCCGCCGCCGCCCGGCCGGACCCCGAGGGCACAAACGCGAAGAAACCCCCAAAGCAGTTCCACCGCTCCCTANCTACCGCCCTCCCCTCCCCACGGCGCCCCGGGCTGGCTCCCACCGCCCCCGCGGCGCCCGCTCCCCACAGCCGGCCGGTACCGGCGGGGGCAGGTGCCGGTGCCGCACTCAGCGCCCTCCCTTTGTCCCCCGGTAGCTCACTCGCGGAGCCCCAGGGGCTTCATCACTCACCGTGGGATGGCCTCGGTGCCCACCTCTCCGGGGCTGCATCCAGCGCCTACCGAGCTGTGCTGAGGAGCACCGTCCCGGCACACCGGAGGAGGAGCGGGGGCGGGGGCGCCGGAGCTGGGCGGGGCAGGACGCTCCCCGCCGCCGCCACCGGGTCGGCACCCGCGGAGTTGCCCCGCCCCTCCCCATAGCTGATTGGTGGAGCCGCTCATGGAGTGGGCGGGGTGGGGTGGTGGGCAGCCTCGGGTTGGTCAGAGCGGCTGTCAATCGAGCGGGAGGGGCTGAGGGGCACGGGACGGGCGGCTGTGGAGCAGTGAGGCAGGTGGGGTGTGAGGGGAGTCCGGGGTGAGGAGGGTTTGTCCCCCTTCGACGAAGTGGTTCTACTCTGGGCAGGGAATTCTGCCCAGCAGAATTTATTCCAGAGCAATAAAGTTATCGCGGGTGGAGCGTTGATTACACGTGGCGGCAGCAGGGCACACAAGTGGGTCTGGGTCGCTCCGCTGCCGGGAGCGGGCTGGGGGGAGGCGGGGGGAGGTACTGCGGGCCCGGCGGGAAGCGGTAAAAAGCATTAAAAAATGAAGTCAGAGCGTAGGAATAGGGTTTGGAAACACCCTGTGGAACCTGGGAGCTACGCGCCTGCTATAAACCGTATTGCCTCCCTCTCGTACCTGTAATAATTTGCTTTTTGATGCAGTAAACTTCTGAAAGGAGGCCGGCGTCGTCTCACGTTCTGTCGTGTTGCTCTCTCTCCCTCCGGCAGGCTGCTGCCTGTTTTCCCCCCAGTTTCCAGCAGACTTTGAGGGAGCAGCCGGTGTGGGGACCGGGGTGGCAGGAGCTGGAAGGGAGCCGGTGGGAAGGATTTTCTGCCGTGTTGTGCTGCTCTGCAGGAAAAGAGTGAGCCTGACTCGCTGGTGTGACTGAGAGCTGGAGAGGGGCTCTTTGTCAGGAAGTGTAGTGACAGGACAAGGGGTAATGGTTTTAAATTGGAAGAGGGAAGATTTAGATTAGATATTAGGAAGAAATTCTTTTCTGTGAGGGTGGTGAGGCACTGGAACAGGTTGCCCAGAGAAGTTGTGGCTGCCCCATCCCTGGTTCAAGGCCAGGCTGGATGGGGCTTTGAGCAACCTGCTCTAGTGGGAGGTGTCCCTGCCCATGGCAGGGGGGTTGGAAATGGATGATCTTTAAGGTCCCTTCCAGCTCTAACCATTCTATGATTCTGTGTGACCACCTGATTGGGTGAAGGAAGCAGGGCGTCAGGTCACTTGTCGTTGTTCCCAGGTTTTTCTCCTGTTTTCTAGGTTGGATACAAGACTAGATAAAATCTCAGCCTTGCCAGCATGGATGACAGCTTGACCTCTGCCTCTTCCTAGCTGGATTGTAATAGTGAGGCTGCTCTGAGCTTGGGGGACGTCATCCTAGCCCTTTCTCTTCTCACAATGGCTTTATGAGAGAAAATATCGGTGTCTTAGTCATTATCTGAGGAAATGTGTAGGCACCTCATTTCAGGAATGGTTCCAGGGCTGTGGAACCTGGGTGGACAGAGGTGGCCCCCAGTGACCAAGGTTAAGTCCTTTATGGCATATCCTTTTCTTAAGCCTAGGCTGATTTATACAGTTACCCTCTCAGCATGCCAGCTTTTTCTAAGGCTGTTCTGAGGTGACTTACGTGTTGTTTCACAGTTAGCTGAGCTGGCTTGACGGTTCCCCTCTGTCAATGGAAAGATGCCTTGCTGTCCTCTCTTTTTTACTCCTTCCTATCTGCAGTCTTCTGTCTCCTTCACCCCCTTTGCTTATGACTGGAGCACCTTCCATGTGCCAGCACTGGCACGTTTCAGCTGGTCAAACCCACTAAAGGGACAGAAGATTCTAAGAGTAGTCTGGAAGAGTAGTCTGTCATGGTGATTAATTAGATTGTCTATGGAGTGAGTGATCCAGCCAGTGTTGGAGTGGGCATCTTGTAATATCATCACCTTCGTCTCCTGATTTACTTTCCAGCATGGATTGCATGATTCAATGTAAGGGCAGGGAATTTGGTGCCCAAGTGTAAGTTCTGTTGATGAATTTGTCCTTATTTAAGCTACCACATACCACACGTAAAGCCTGCAGTAGAGCCAGCACAGTGCTGTGATCGGATTAGGTCTTTCTGTGATGCCCTGACAGCTAGTGGAGAACTTGAAATATTAGCAAACAGCTCTCAACAGTTGCTGCATGCTCCTGGGTTTTGATAATTTTGAAAAGAAAATTAGAGTTGCATACAAACGCGTAGTTTGGCTTTCTTTGACAGGGTCCTGTAGCTATCACAGGAGCAAAGGACTGCATGAGGAAGTCTAGCTATCACAGGAGCAAAGGCTGGTGAGATGGGTGTGCGTCATGACACACCATCTTAACCTGCTTGTCCTTGTCCTTTTACAAGAGCCATTGGTGCTTTCACCTTAGGGCTGTGTTTCTTCCCGCAGAACCTGAGTAGGAGGGTAAGGAAAACGTGGGTCATGTGTGGCCAAAACTCCCAGTTTAGCCATGGTTAGAATGGAATACAGTACAGCATGTCAGGTATGGTTACCTTAATTAGAAGTATGTAATTATCCTGCACAGCTAGTCTCCTAGGACAGGCAGACTTTGTGTGTCACCCTAGAGAAAGCAAGCTGCATTTTGAGAAACATCAGAGCTGCAGGAAAATTGAGATAGTGTTAGCCTGTTTGTTTTTGAAGGAGACTTCAAAGCTTTGGAGACTGAAGATATCTGTGTTCCGAGAAAATACCACTGCACATTTTCAAAGCGTCAACTCCAGCTCTCCTTCTTGCAGTGCAGATAAGCGACTTCATCCAGCTTCCTCTGTAAAGTGGAAGCTGGAGAGGGGGATTTGTGGAAAGGTTCTTATAAACTGCTGTTTTGATTCAGAAAATAGAACCCCTTTTGTAAGCCTGTGTTTCATGTAGGGTCGTGCTGAAGTCAGAGGAACCCTGTGCAAAAGTAGAAGTTTGCATAAGCAGGTATCTTTGCTCATGGTCTTGTCTGTATAGACAAAAAGATTTCCCCCTGCAAAAGGGAAAGCTGGGCTGGCCTTCACAATCTTGGAAAAGTGTGCCTTTTCTTTTCTTACACTAATTTTAGCAATGCATACAGGAGATAATTTTGTTGCTGCTATTTATTATCTAGTTCACAAGCAGCATCTAAGCTTGGAGAGAAACGGGTTGTTTGTAGAATCTAGAAACAAAAGGAGTTTTCGCTAATGATCTCGGGGAGCTGAAGCTGGCTTCAAGCTGTTCAAGTCATGAGAGGATGACTCAGAAGTCAGAAATTTGAGGCATTCTTATGTCCAGCGTTTAATCAACAGGCAAAGCGTTGGGAGGTAAGCAGAGGAAATCAATGGCAAATCAAAGAAGAATAGGTCAGCTATTCATTAGAGAAAGGATTGATCTTGGGGATATTAACAGAAAGGAGGGCATGAAATGAATCCTAAAAGAAGTTTGAACTAGCAGTGGCCGCAGTGAGCTGACAGTCGGGGAGGCTTAAAAAAAATTACTTGACTGTCATGCATGAAAAGTTATTTGCAGATCTCTCTGTTTAAATCGGTCAGATTTAACCAGCTGCACATGTTATGGAGCCCTTCCAACCATAATGCAGCTCTTGCAGGAATAATAATGATTTGTGTAAATTTGTCATTGTGTATACAGTCATCATAGGTATTACATGTGAAATGATAATAATCTGCTTTCTCTTAGCATACATGCTGAAGCAAAATCTTATTTTGTGGTGTTTCCAGTGCATGTTGGAGCTTGATTTTGCTGGCTCTTGCCTTATTCCTAGAAAATCATCAATAGCTTCAGCAGGACTATTCATCATATTAGGGCTTTCATGATTAGCATGTTGCAAAACCAGCTTTAATTTTGAGCTCTGGGACGGGGAAGTTTGGTGGGTTTTTTTCCCACTTGTAAAATGCCAAATTTATCTCCAATAGCATACAAACAATAAAAAAATATTTATAAAGTTGCAGGGTAGCTGCAGTATTGGTTACATTATTAGTAATAATTAGTGACTATCGTACCAAAAGCAGCGTGCAAGGCATAGGTGTAATCGCTGAGGTTTGAGACACCAGTTTACGTGGGATGTGGCATGTGTCTGCAGGGACACAGGGGCACACTGTACCCCGCTGAGCCTGAGGCCGTAGCTGCACCCTGTGTTCTGTCACCCCAGGGGATCCTGATGAGCTTCCTCGGGAGGTTTTTTCATTTGCCATTGAAACAGGGATACCTTCAGGTAGTAAGGGAACAGCTGCTTCACATTGCTTCATCGACAGCCTTTGGAAACCATGTGGGGGATCCGGGTAGGGAGAATGGGTTCATAAATCAAATTTGGCCCTAGAACGGAGAGGCTGTAACTCTGACCCTTGGCGGAGTCTCTGTGGGACTGCATTTACTAAAATGGTCATAAGCTTCATTTTACTTCTAAAGTGAAACAGACAAATGGAGTCTTTTAGTTAACATTAAATTATTTAACATCATTATAAGCACATGATTTTATTCTAACTCTGACCAAATTCCCAGGGTGCTTGCGAGATTTCCTAACCCAAGCTCTAATCAAGCCCAAACCTGTGTTCATTACACAGCCTCCTGAGCTCACAGCTAATGGTGGTGTGGCCGCTGGCCATGGGGAGTTTAAATCGTGTTCTCTCTGATATTTGACATACATTTGCCTTTACAGGTGTTCTGGCACGTTGGTTTCTGTAGATAATTACACACCAAGTGCATAAGCTGCTGGTGTGAGTTCCTTTCTGGGGTCTCGGTGATGCCATGTGCTGCATCAACTGGGACGTGATAGATCTGCAACAGCTCTTCCCCATTGGGCTTTGTCAGTGCGTCATACTGCAAAGTCACAGGAGTTGTCTACTTATTTAACCACATGCTGCGGGAGGAGCTCTGAAGTTTTGGTTACTTTCAAACGGCTTTGAAACCGTGCCAGAGCTGTTAAATCCCTGCCCAGGGTTTCTCAGTGCCTGTCGTGCCTGTGCTGGGCTTCCATCACCACCCTAAAATTATTACAGGTTCCTCTGCACGGCAAACACATACACACATAAAAAAAATCTGTCTGTTCCCTGTGAGTTTTCCTCTTTCAGGCCCTAAGGACCACAACAGTCCTGCCCAAACCTTGCCTCCCAAGGGAGTAGTGTCCTCTGCTGTCTCTGAAGATGTCTTTCAAAAGGGCTTTTCTCTTGATTTGATTTTCTTTCCGATACATGCTTATTTTTGCTCTGATTAGAATTACTTTCTGTAATACTGTTTTCCTATTTTTTTCCTTACAGGCTTACTTAAATATTTTTAATCCAAGAGGGAAAATAGCACTACTAGATGATGAGGAAGGGTAGGATTTGGTTACAGAAATTGATGGACTTTTGAAATATTTGGAACAAAAATCCCTGGTTAAGCTTTTTTTGATATCCAATGCAAATTTTATTTTACAACTGAATTTCTGTGGTTTACCCTCTTAAAGTTTTTCACCTGCATTTCTGTGTTCTTCCCTAGATCAAATAATGGAAGTGTCTGCAATTACAAAATGTTAGAGTATTAATAAAGAGGCAGTAGAACCAGGAAAGATTCTTCTACAAAATCGTTGAGGTTTTTTTCATGCCAAAAGCCTTCCCTGTTTTTTTTGTTGTTGGGTTTTTTTTTTCTTTTTTTTTTTTTTTTTTTTTTTAAATGTGCTCTGTGCTCCCTTCTGGTTCCCCACTTGGCAAACTGGGATGTGGAAGAAACGTGATGGTGGCTGCTGGGGTGCTGCAGCCCGCTGCCCAGGGAGAGCCTTGCTCCTTCACACAAAGGAGAGCTGGTGTTTCTGGTGGGGGAGCGGGGAGGGGGCTCCGGAGTGTGCAGGGAGGGAAACGTGCCTGGGAGCAGCTCCACAAGCTCCAAAATCCTATGTGCAGGAAACAATTGGCTGAACAGAAGCCATCACTTGCAAATGCCTTGGCCCTTTCTCTGCCTCCCTCCACCAGGCAGTGTTGCAGATTCTCCCACCTTGGGAAATCTCATGCCTGGATGGGAAAAGAGTGGAAAAAGTGAGGAGAAAGCCAAAAAATGAGGACTCAATACTTCAAGTTTAAGGGAAGAGAATAAATAGTCTTATGTACTGTGTCATCCTGCTTCTTAAATGAGAAATAGGGGATGAAAGGGGGAAAAAAAAAAGAAGAAAAAAAAAAGGCCACATTGAGGCTGAACATTTCCGTGAAGTAATGGCAGTAAGATGATTTGAGGTACCCACGGGATGGATTTAGCCTGACGTGTAAAATCTATTTCTACCATTATCACAGCTAACCAAAGCCTGCTCACAGATAATTACAGTCAAGTGCTTACCCTGCTCTTGCTCATCTGTTTTTCCCTCCTGCCCATTTAGTAAATGCAGGAATTATGTGTTAACACTGGTATGCTGTGTCAAAGCAGCAAGAGCTTTGAAATTGGGCAGCAAGAGTGGAATCTACTATGGCAGCAAAGAACCGGTGAAATCTGTAAACAAAGGGTAGTAAAAATGGTAATGAGAAGTCAGCTGTGTTCTAGCAAATCAGGATCTTAGAGTGAAATACTTTGAATTTACAACAACGTCAGTGCAAACGGAGGTCAAATGTAGTAACTTCAGCTAAAGCATGTTTCTGATTTTTGCATTGCTTGGAGCAAAGCAGTTCCAAACATGAAGAAAAGGCATTGCCTGAACCTGACTTAAAAAGCTATTGAAATTCACAAAAACTTGTATTCTGCTGTACTGTGTGCATCTCCTGTGCAGGTAAATTCCATAAATATTTTTCTTCTCTCCAGCATGTTTTGGATAAAATTCCTAAGGTGTGTAAGTCCCGTCTGCTTCTTTCTCTTCACATTACCCTGAGCGAGGGCTTCGGATGAATTCCCAGCTCCAGTGCAAAGCTGAGAGAAGAGCGTGAAGAGCACTATGATACTTGTCCATACAGGAGGTAATGTTAGGAAAAGTGCTTGGAATATGGGATTTATCCCACCCAGGCGGCACTTTTTGAAGTTAATGATTAAAAAAGGCATTTCTAGGCCTCCTCTCCCTGCTGGCAAATGCTTCTCTCTGAGCAGCTGGGTGGGTGCCTCAGGATGGAGTTAGGCTTTGCTCTCGCTGCTGAAAATGGGGGTCAGGGCTAAAGGTGTGCCACAAGTTCCAGACAGTTAAAAGGGACTTTAAAGATCATTGTGTTCCAACCCCCCTGCCATGGGCCAGGGACACCTCCCACCAGAGCAGGTTGCTCAAAGCCCCATCCATCCTGGCCTTGAGCACTTCCAGGGATGGGGTATCCACAGCTTCTCTGGGCAACCTGTTCCAGTGCCTCACCACCCTCTGTTTTGCCTCAGCTCTGGAGGGGATGATGGGTCTTTCTAGTGACCGTACAAAACAATTTACTCAGAATTAAATAATGCAGCCTGTCATTCTCCAGGAAGAAAAAAAAATCAAAGCTGATTTGAAAGCTTGTATCAAGAAATATAATCACATTTCACCAAACTGCTATAGTTTTAGAGGCTGCCTGGAGGCATTAAAATGTCTTCTGTAACCCTTCCTGTTAAAGTATTTCTGAATTGAAAGCTATTTCATCACATTATAAACATTTTATCAAGTTATAAAAACAGCTGAAGTATCTTATAAGTATAAAAAGTCCTAAGCACTGAAACCCCCTTGGAAATAAAGAATGTGGCTGTGAAATATAAGCCTTAGTAGGAATGTAGGACATTATTTCAAGACAGGCAAAGACAAAGTAAAAGCTGGAGATGAAGGGTGGGAAGTGAAAAAAAGCCTAAAGTAATAAAAAATGTACACACAGGAGTTACTAATCTGCCATGACTACAAGCATGTCTCACTGCCTTCAGTTCTGAATAAATCATGCTATCTATGCCAAGGTTATCTCCTTTGTCATCATACATCAAGTAAAGATGAGAAACACACGTCAGCCTGGGTCATTTAGAGTTGCTTCCAAAATGTGTTTAAAACCTTTAAAAGGTATGAAGTGTTCTCTAATTCTTTGTGTATATCAGTTATGTCCCATAAAACTTGCTACTGCTATTGATTTTTTTTTAATCATCTAGTTCAAAGGTGAGGGTTGAGTTTTGGGCAGTTTTTTTCCACAGGAAGATAGCCACAGCCTCTTGGAAACAATCACATAAAGAACTGAGTCCCGCTATTTAAAAATAGCTGGTTCTATTCCTTCCATTAAAATGACAGAGGAAATACTCGTCTCATAGCAGTGAAAGCAATTTTTAGTTATCCTCTGCCATCTCCGGTGGTAAAGCTGAGCTCTAGCAGAGGGAAGCTCTGCTGACATGGAAGGGAGTTCCTTAGTGGGGGTGGTCTCATTCTCAGGGGATGCAGGGGGCTCTGGACACCACCCCAGTTGTAGCACTTAGTCATGTAGATATGAGCAAGAAAGCAAACTGCTGAAGAGGTCTTTCCAGCAAAGGTCAAAGGATGTTCAACCAGGTGTCAGGCTGCATCTTTCTGTTTTCAGGCTATTGAGAATTAAGGTGCATAGCACATGGTAATGCCCATCCTATATTTTTTTTCAGTTTCAGTTTTCGTGCTTTCAGATGTCAAATATTTTTTTCCATCAGTTTTTGTGTTGAATCATAAGAAACATAGCAATGGGCATTCGTTTCCAGTTACCATGTGTATGCTAGTTGTGTGCATCTGTGCTCCTTAGGTTTTTGATTTACTGAATTGTGACTCTACAGTGGTAAAAGTGAGGAGGGTAAGTACTTTTAAGTAAATAGAAGTACCTTTGTCACCCCTTCAGTCATGTATCAGGTGTAGAAAACCAGCCCAGAGTCCCTGCACTAACAGGTATAAAATACTTGCAGATACGTACAACATTTTTACTATCTGGCTATTTATCTCTTCCTCCTGCAAGCTCACCTCTCTGAAACAGAATATGATATTTCCAAAATACTTTGATCTTGATCACCTCATTTTACTTTGTGCATGAACACCTATGTGCATGCATCCAGGCATGTCCTGGGTCTCCAAGGAGGAGGGGAGCATCACTGATGCTGACTTACTGGAGATGGACACGGCAGAGGTTTCTCTTCTGTGTTGCCCACATGTGACTTGTAAGCAGGGATGTCATGACCTGCTGAGGAAGCAAACAGATACCATGGCTCACTGCTGACCATGTCGCTGCCATGTGATCTAAGCATTGCTTCTGGGTGGCAAGGGGACAAATTCCGGCTATCTGTGTTTAAGGCACCTAATTTATGGTATGGCTTCAGGTTACAGATAAGCTGGTCCTGCCAGAAGGAATGCTCTGCTCTTCTCCCCTCCCTCTCTCTGTCATACGCTTCTGCTCCTTGTCTGGTGTGCAGCCTAGTGACTCTACAGTTGCAGGGTGAATTGATTCATTTGACCAGCCCCAGAAATCTAATCTTGTGGAAAAAATGATATGTTTTTATCACTGAGAGCCAGCAGATTGAAGCACCTTGCTCCCATGGGATGTGGGAGGGATGGCGAGGACACTGCAGCTGGAAATGCTGCAGTAGCAAACCACCTTTTTGCCAGAAACCCACTGTTTTAATCAGGCTTACTAAAACGTTAAGTAGCACCTAACCCATGGATAGAGAAGGCTTAAATCTCTGGGCGCTTGCATACTTTCTAGATCTCATGTGAGGCAGGAGAGTGGGAGTGGATAGTCAGGGTGGCTGCAACTGGGAATGTTCCTAACAGAGGCAACAGAGATGCTACGTAGAAGGTGGGTTTCTCAAACTTTTCATACCGTGACTCTTCTCTTCTGGAAGAGTTTTGGGGCTACGTATATATACACCTTTCCCAGACTACATTCTCTTCCCTCCTCCCCTGGACAGGGCACATCAGCCAGTTTGAGAAGGAAACCAAAACCCCTGACTGCCCCAGAGGCTTCTTTCCCTTCTGTGACTGTACAGGTTAGGCCTTACCTAAAATTAGGCAGCAAAAATAGCTGTCAATAGTCCAGGTCTGCAATACCGTGTGCACCTGACTTCAATGATTTGAATAAACCTGGGCATATAAATACAACCTCAGTGCTTGTAGATATGGACCTTAAGCATTTGGTCTGCACTGCTAACATGGAAAATTTGGAGTTTCTTGGTTAATTGTAGGTAGGATGAGGGAGATGTTTGAATATGAAACTCTGGCCATCATATTTTCAAGTTTCTGACAGGAATATGGAGGGCAAAAAGAAGCTTGCTGGAGTCCAAGAAAATATGCTAAGCCACATGTACATTTGGATAAGACTTGGGGCTTGATGTGGTTTAGCCCCAACCAGCAACTTGGACCATGTAGATTCTTGCTCACCTCCTCTTTCCCCCTCCAGAAGGGTAGGGAGAAGGAGAAAAGGAAGGGAAAAAAGCCCTCATGGATTGAGATAAAGACAGTTTAGTAGAACGATAATGGAAAAAGAAAATAACAATAAATAAAAAAATAATGGTGAAAGAATATACAAGACACAAGTCACTCACCATCCAGCTAATTGGTTGTCCAGCCCAAACTGAGCAGTCATGGATTCCCACCCCCAGCCAACTCCCATATATGTGTTGAGCATTAAGCCTGTGGTACAGAATATTCCATTGGCAATTCCCTTGGCAATTCCCTTGTTTTGTCTGTGCTCCTTCTGAGCTTCTATGGGAAGCGAAAAAAGGTCCTTGACTAGTATAAACATAACTTAGCAACAACAAAACCAATATGCATCATTGACATACCTTTCATACCAAATCTGAAAACACAGCAAACAATAGAAAGAAAATTACCTTTATCTGAGTTGAAACCAGGATAGGGCTGGTTTCACACTTGCAGGTGATTGCAAGGGCTAAGGTTAGGGATCTCACTATCGGGATCACTGTAGGGATCTCACTAGTCTGAATATGTTGATTTACAGAACTCTCCCTGCAAGGGGCACAAGTCTTCATGAGGACAGGTAGATCCCTTACTGAAATTGTCAGTAACTGATTGTTGATGCTAATTTGCCAAAGAGAAATACTGCACCGTCACTGTAGGCGCCCATGCAAAGTACAACCACTTCTTTGTTGGGATGTAAGCTAAATGGCATCACCCATCCTGTATTAACCTACCCTTAGTCTTACATGAGGATAAACTGATGAATGAAGTCAAATACGATGAGATAATGAACAAAAAACAATGTCAAGATTTGTTTGCGTTTAGTCAGTAGCCCAGGAATGAGAGCTGTGGTGGTTGCGGTGATGAACCGGAGGAATGCTGCCAGTATTGAGAGCTCTTTGCTGTGTCACACATTCCTGTATTTTGCAGTCACATTAGGATCTGAAGGGTTTAGCCTCAGGAAAGCTCAGAGTTTATTTCAGGTGGGTAAACTCTGTTTTCTGGTCTTTTGGTCAGTGGTGGGAAACTTTCATAGCGATTGAAGGAAAGATCAATGGGCTAGATAAGAATTTGTTATCTTCCAGATGGCAGGTTATGAAAGCGGCGAAGAGGGCTGCGTCTGTCAGGTGTAGGCTAGGAATGACAAAGAAATTTAACTCCGTTCCAAAAATGTTAACCATATTGTTCACGCTCAGCAGTAAGGGGGCCTGTGGCTGCTGTGAGATTAACCTTGTGACCCCGACAAGAGTTTAGACCGGCCTGTCAAAAGCATTATGCTTGAAGGCAGTAATTGTTCTTTATTAGACGAACAGTTACTTTGCCTGGTTTCTGCTGCCCACCTATGGACTGCATTTTGGCTGCAGCACCACCTTTAGGAAATGGTGCGCAGTTTAATCATTAACAACATCAGATTCCTAAAGGCTGTGCACAGCCTCCTCAGTGGGGTTTAATTCACCCTTAAAAAGTAGCCAGATGTAAAAATTTACTTAACTGTCCTAACAGTGATTTTCCATCAGGCTGTTGTGGGGGTGGTAGTAGTCTGTAAATTATTTCAGAGCGTGTAAATATTTTTACTAAAGGAATTTGGGAAAGTTTGAGCTAGTATTTTCAATCAGATGAGAGCTAAGTTTTCAGAATGGCTGTACTTCTATTTATGGCCATCAATTTTGGATCGGGCAGTTGATACATCCTCTGAAAGACCCTGGTCTGAATAGTTGCAGCGTTGAAATCGTTGCAGCCTCGGTGGTCCAGAGAAGTGCTATTAGGGGACAGTAACAGTTCATACAGCTGTAAAACGTGAGCAAGCTTTTGGGCCCAGAAGCTCTTGAATACGTTTGCAGAGGGTCATCGGCTGCTCCCAAATGCTCGGCTTCCACACAGCTCCCTGGAGCTGGGGCTGCTCTGCCAAGTCTCCCAACAAGAGTTATGATTGTAGTTGTGGGTTTTTCACAGTCTCTGTTGACAAGTTCTCTGTAAGATAAAGTGTGAAGCGGTTTAGCATCTCATTCAGTAGGCTGATTCACAACAGTATTGCTCTGCAGTGGTTCAAATATTCTCTTGTGACTGTATCACAGCACGTATTTGTAATATTTATGCACTGAGCACTTGTGAATACGAAAACAACCAATATAGGCAATAGGATATATGCATTGTGGTCATAAAAAAAAAACAACAACACAATATCAAAATGAACAGCAAGCATTTTTTAAAACAACAAATGCTCCTTTAATAATATTATTTCAAATTGAAACCTTGTATTTCATATGGAAACCTGCAGAAACCTAGTAACCACAGCAGACTGCTTACACAGTTTCCTGCAAATACCTGTATCGCTGTTGCATCTGCTTGTCTGATTTTAGCCTTTTTGTCACCATGAGCTGTGTGGGTGCTGATAGTGACATCTGGGAATGCCATGACTGAACACACCTCATGTTTCTTATTTTTTTGTAGCATAAAGGAGAAAGACGATGGATGCTGTTTCTACTTCTTAGGATCTCTGTGGCTGTTCATACTAGTAAAGCAGTCTGAAAGTGCAAATTCCTGCTGTCGCTGACTATTTATACCCTAGGAGAAGCTAAATCAGTGGTATTTCTCTAAGTTCCCCTTTCCCAGTTTCCATGCTGGCCACTTTGAGGTGCTTGAGTTATCCCTGTGTTTATTTTGATGGGGATGCTGTCACCTGCTTTTTGCAGTCAATAGATGCTGCCAGAATGATCATAATAGGGCACGTTGAGCTGCAATCTCCCTTGGGACTGGCGAGTGTCTCTCTCCGAGCCTTTCAGGACAAAAAGCTGCAGCAAAGCCATTCATCCCAGGGCACAGGCATTACACCACAGGGGGAGGTGCAGAGTTTTTAATGCATGAAGTCACTGCCATTCACAGTGAACTAATGAAAACACTGTCTTTAGCTATGTTTAAAATCCCTTGGATGCCTGTGTGTGTGCGTGCGCACTGAGGGACAGATGAATGATACTGTGAGGTCTTTGATACCTTTTTCAATGAGGCTAATTGTCTCTGCATAATTTTTGGACAAGGCTGCAATAATGATGTTTGGTTGCTGTGCGGGATTAGCATGTTTAGCAATAGGAAAAGGAGAAAAAGGGAGAGATGGCATCCAGTACCTAGGTGATGGGCCTGGCTCAGTGACATGCATCTGAATGAGACATGCCTATTTAACCCTAGAATCATTTTTCTAGCTAATCATGGAATGTGCATGACATTTGTTATTACTGACATTATAATGCATCCATTCACTCTACTAGAACTGCTAAGCTGTTCCCACTGAAAGTAATGGGAGCTTTGTATAACCTGAAGGGAAGCAGGACTGGGTCTCACCAGAGCAGGTCAGGAAGTTTCTCTTCTTGGCTTTGTTTTTAGGGAGCTGGATAACTGAACCAGAAGCTCTCCTGCTGCAATTTTGGTAGGGATACATGGGCCTTAAGGTCATATGCTTTATACTCATCTCTGTTTCCATATTATAAGGTTGTTTTAAGAGTATCTTTGAGTTTCTTGGCTTTCAAGCATGTGTTTGTGGTCTTATTTAATTTTGCTTTATCTTTATTACAAAGAACACTGTAATTCATTTTCATTCCCTTCGGAAGCACTGTGTGATCATGAAATCACCTTCCAGCATGGCAGATGAGCTAGGAGGCTATGGGGGGAACCTTGGCTCTGTCCCTCCTGCAATCAAGAGGCATTCTTCCGTCAGCATCCATAGCAAGATGAATGTTCTAGTTTTGTCATGGACAGTGATGTATGACCAAAATACTAGCCCTTTGTGTACTGATTTTGCACAAGGTAAAAATATCATTGCTGTGTTTGACTTGCCTGACTCTCAGAAGTGCTACAGGAAACGTCTGAGAGATTTTCACAAGGTCATAGTGCCAAAAGATGGAAAGATCATGCTCCAAATCGTTAAGACACTTAACTCACTTGATGCCTATATGCATCTTCTGGCACTTTATGCATCTTTGAAAAACTGGGACGATATGTATTTGGACAAGATGTCTGTATTAAAACACTCTGCGGTCTGCAACTAGGTACAGAACTGGGGTGCCTTCTGTGTCCAGGCAGCAGTTTTCTGAGTTCCAGTTGGAGTTACATATTGGTTTGCTGATGCGCAACCAGAGTGCCCTGTAAAGATTGTTTTGAACACTGTGTGTTTTCTGCTTGCTTTTTTTTTTTTTTTTAAATATCCTTTGAAATGCATCCCCTGATTTCTTGTTGAGGACAGAAACTAGGCTCACGGAACATGCACATTTCCGTTGTTTCCCAAACAATCTGGCATGTGAGCAGTCTGATGCTGAGATTTTCCTTAAACTCAAGGTGTTGTTGAAGAATTGATTAGTCCCCAGAATGCCACGATGTGTTCTGTTTCTGCACTTGATGTAAGTGAATACAGACAGCTATCTGATAAATGGATTTTAAATGTAACAATAACATTGCTCTTTCTTTTTGAAACTGGTGGCAAACCTCCAATTCCCCTCTCTGTAGTCATTACCTGCAGAACCCAGCAAAGCTTCAGGGACAAGAATAATGTATTTTTAATATTTACACAGCATTCGGTCTACATCAAATCATGGGTCTCTGGAGCCCGAGCCTGTAATCGATGTGAAACTGTTATCTCTTGATGATACAGTGCTGTAGAATTAGTTGAATTATTGAAGATGGTGGGTAAGAAAGAATTCATCTCTGTCTATAGCCAGGACATGGGTCTGAGAGGACAATTTGTACTCTGCAGTGCTCTTTTCAGTCCTATACTCGGTCATCAAGAAAGAAGAATATTCTGAAAAAACCCTCCTGAGTGTATCCCAGAGGTCTCGGTGGAGATGCGGGGTGGGAGAGCAGGTGAAACGGGGCGGTGAAGGTGCAGGCCTGAGCAAAGTGGCCCTGGTGGGAGTCAGGCAGACCACCCTTTGAAGTCAGGGAAGAGTTTCCAAGTGGCGTTTGTGCCCCGGGCTTAGTTTGCATACACGGCATTACATCACCCAACAAAGCAGCCTTCAGCCCCGGCCGCACAATGCGGGGGCTGGCTGTGCTCAATGGGGGGCTAACAGTTGCCCTAGGAACGCCGCATTCCAGCATCAGCTGCTAATGTGCAAAGCATGCTGCTGGGGGCTGGCCCGAGCAGAGCATGGGAACATTCTTGCATACTTTATGAGACAGAAGCAAACTTCCAACAGAACAACAGCCAGGCGTAATCTCTTCCCTCCCCCCTTCCTCCCGCCCCCAACCCCTTTCCTCACCACCTTTGCCCAACCCCTCTGAAACGAAAACGCTCCAGACCTTTGTGTGAGGGCTGGGAGGTTCATACTCCGGGATATTTTGCCAATAAAATGAACTAAAGATATGTTCTGATCCAAGAGTGAATTTTCCATGCCTCAGCAGATGAATGGGCTCAGTGTTGACAACCTTAAGTGTAATTTCATACAGTCTTTTAGACCGGTACATCTAGACAGTCTTGGCCAGACCCTCCAATAGGAGGTTAACACCTGGGACAAGTGGAGCACCGGCTGACCTAACATCATGAAACAACCATCTGTCTTTCTCAAGCCCTCTTTTCTCTCTTTTTCTGCATTGGCAGCTTACTGCTCTGAATAATTGCACCACCACATTACTCTGTTACCCCCAGAGCCCCGTATTCATGCCAAAGCAGCCCGCTTATTTGCCATTAGGTGGTAGTTCCGGATGCCACCATAAGTCTTCTGTGGGGAAAAAGTGATAACAGGGAAGGCAGAATGGCCCCAAGGACAACTTCTCACTTCAGGGTTCAGTAAGTGTGAGTGCCTCAGAACGTACACGTGTAGGGTTCCCACCTCTTTTTATGGACAGAGCTGGCTTCAGCATGGCAAAACCAGTTAATCTTTGATTAAGAAGAGGCAAACAGTAACTTCATTGAGTAAGTAGTTCAAGGTATTGGCTCCAAGTCTCTGTAGCATGGTGATGTAGCAGAAGAGTCAGTGGTGTGGAGATCCTGTTGACAGGATGCATTAGTTATTCCAGTTTTAACACTGTTAGTGGTCCTCTAATCACACAAGGTGTCTACATGCAGGACAATTATTGGTGTTTCTTCTTTCTACACAGAAAAACATAGAATCATAGAATGGTTAGAGGTGTAAGAGACCTTAAAGATCATCAAGTTCCAATCCCCCTGCCATGTGCAGGGACACCTCCCACTAGAGCAGGTTGCTCAAAGCCCCATCCAGCCTGACCTTGAACACTTCCAGGGATGGGGCATCCACAGCTTCTCTGGGCAACCTGTTCCAGTGCCTCACCACCCTCACAGGAAAGAATTTCTTCCTAATATCTAATCTAAATCTCCCCTCTTCCAATTTAAAACCATTACCCCTTGTCCTGTCACTACACTTCCTGACAAAGAGTCGTTCTCCAGCTCTCCTGTAGGCTCCCTTCAGATACTGGAAGGCTGGTAGGAGATCTCCCCGGAGCTTTCTGTTCTCCAGGCTGAACAGTCCCAGCTCCCTCAGCCTGTCCTCATAGGGGACATGCAGCAGCACCTGTGCAAGGCACACTGCAGTATCACAAGGCATTTTGCATCCTTTCACAGTTGCTTTTGGTGAGTGGTAGAGCACTGAAGTGCTCACTGTGTTTGCTCCCTAAAGCATCATTTTGGAGACACTGGTGGGCAGGGTTTGTGTAGTTGGTTTGCAGCTGTTGACCACTGGGACTGCAGGTACTTGTCTACTAGTGACAAGGGTTCTCAGATGCTGCAGCTCAGTGCCCCTTGAAGCAAGTACTGGAAATGAATTTGCTGATAGGCCTTTGCCTGCTGGTCATCTAGTAAATAGTGTTTGTTTCTAAATCAGGACTTTAAGAGATAGCTTAAAGCTGCAGCAATGTGTGGCAAACTCTTTAAAGGAACATCGCTTTCAAATCTCTCTGTCTCATCTGCGTTGTGCTGGTGCTAACAGCTGCATGTTGCACATGAGGCTTCTTTAAGTAAAGATTTGAAAGGTTTGCTTTTGTCTCCCCGGTTTGTTTACTCAGTAAACAAGATGTTATGCATTTTCAGCTCAGCCATTTCCCCCCTGCAGTCTTGTTCTGAAGATTGTTTATATCTTACTTTCACACAGCATCTGAGGAGAGAAATTACTGTGCCATATGCCTGGGAAACTGTTAGTAAGTGGGCTGGATGGTAGAAACAGCACTTACTGCTACTTTAAACTTTTTTTTTAAAATTATTTTTTTATTTTTATTTTAACTCCTTTGGCATGGGGATGCAGCGTTTTTGATCCACTGAGAGCCCTAGAGCTGACTTTACAACATTATCAAACTCTAGCTTGGATTCTTCTTGGGCCCCTGAATAACCTGGGACACATCTGTAGTAAGTCCCTTTCATCTCTAGCTCAGTGCTTTCAAACCACGTTGGTCATGACTGAATACTGCTGTTGTTCCTTGCCTTCTCTTCATCCAGTTGCTCCTCAGTTGAGTGGTTGCACATGTCTTTGCAGGCTGCCTTCCCCGTGAAGGAAGGATTCCTGAGCTGTGAGAGATCAAGCCTGGCGATTTGCAATGGTACGCAGATGTCCTGCAAGAAGTCTGGAAGCAGTCCAGCAATGTTTCCACTGAGCTGAACTTGAGTTAACGGTTTCGGGTGTCTCTGCATCGTGTTCTCCATCATGTCTGATTCTGTTCCCACGAGTGAAAACAGACTCAAAGTCTGTCTTATGTTGTTTACAGCACTCACCAAAGGAATAGGCCAAGGTGAGCCTGTCCCCTAGGACCCTCAATCCCCAAGCACCTGCAGCCTCAAGGATTTATCCTGGTTAAAGTGCAGGCAAAGAGCAAAATTCTCCACCTGCCAGCCCCGCTCCCTGCCTCCTTAAGATGTCTCCACACCACCACAATCAGCAAAAATACGGTGTCTTTCAAAAAATCAGCATGTGTTTGCGTTAAGCAAAAGGAATGCCTGAAGACATCTGGCTGAGTATTACCATCAGGCAAAACCTGCTCCTAAGCCAAACAAGAGGGAAACATGCTGAAGAACATATTTTCTTCACAAAACACCTTTCTGGTGATTACCCTTCCCAGTGACTGTGAAATCACACTGGGATTTTCGGCTGGAGGTCCTTCTGTTCACCACGGGCTTTTTGACTGTCCATTGCAGCAAGAACAACTGCTGCTGTTCGGAGCTGACCAACCTGTGCAACCCACCCCAGGGCTGGGGCTGATGGCTGCAGTGGCTGTTGCATTTGTGAGGTCCAGTTTTGGCTGCAGGGAATAGGGACAGACAGGCCAGAGAGAGCCCATCAAAATTTAGAAGCAACATTTAGTGCAAAATTTTGAAGGTGCTTTGCTTAGCCATATAAATGAACTGCTCCTGTCTCAGCATTTCTCTGCGTGGAGGGACTGGGCTGGGCCATCGCCGAGCTTTTTGCTTTATGGGAAAGTTATTACTACAGAACTCTGCAGTGGTCTGAAGGGCTGAGTGAAGGAGGCAATCCCACCAGTTCTGGGAGAAATACCACTCCACTTTGTCAGTGAGGGTAAATTCACCATTGCCAATGAATGTTGCATAAGCACATCCTCTGCTGGCATCTAAAAGTCCATCTTTATCACGGTCTCTGGAATTTCATAGTATTTCAGTCTCCAGTTCATGTGGCAGGGTCTCTGATACTCCTGCACCACTGACTAAAGTAAATCCAAACCAGATTTTGTTTGGCTTTCCCATGCCTCAGTAGTCTCCAAAAGGTGTTTTTATTATTTTAAGTATTAAGCATGTGCATGGGAAAGAATTTTGTTAGTTCAGCTCGACCACTCCCTAGGAGTTTTCTTGGCACTCTCAGTGTCTCCTTACCCTCAGGCTGCTCATATCTTTCAGCACATCTTGCTACTGGACTCAGCGGCTCTGCTCTTCCTTCCCTGCCTCTCTGTGCAGATCTCAGCAGGGCTGGGCATCCACCATGTGAATTTTCTTCCCCTGGTTTCTGAATACTGAGTGGTAGGTGAACCACAGTGGAAGGAGCGGGCAGATAATTTTGAATGGGAAATAAAGAGCATGTCTGAACATTTAGGCATGTTCAGGGTAAAGGTAGCAAATACTTTTGGAGCAGAAGGGCCAAAATGTTGTTCAGTAGTTTCTTAAGGTCTACATGAGTCTAATCTACTGAAATTGGCGGTGAATAATGCAAGAAGAGGTGCCGTAGGCAAACAGAATATTGCAAACCAATTCCTTCCTATTTGTATTACTTCAACGATACGCCTCAGTTCAGCAGAAAGCATCATGCTGAGATTTCTCTGGGGCTCCATTAGCTTGTCAGTCACTAAACAGGAAGCCACCAACTGCCCTCAGTTGCACTGTTCTTTGTCAGAGCTGGCCGAGCTCACCATGTAGGCACAAAGATCAGGCAACCGGCTTTTGTTGAGTGTGTCCAGGTGCTCTTTGCTCACCAGGCTCCTGCTGTGACTTTATCTTTTGTTAGCTGGAAGCTCAGGCTCTCACAAGGCTGAGCTGATCAGGTCAGGCAAAGAAAAGAATAAACGTGGGTGAAGTGATGAAATGCAAGAAAGCTTAGAAAAGCTGGTGGGCCTGTTGAAACCCAGTCCTCTGGTGTCACCAGGGCAGCATCTGGAAGATTATTTGCAGAAGGGGCAAAGAAAGAAAATGCCAAGTGATGTGGTGTTGCTGGCAAAGCAGTCTCACCTCTGGGAATTTTTATTTACTTTAGTTTATTGCTAACTAACACCAGCTTCTAATCACTGATTTGGATATTGAGAAAAAGGAAACACAAACAATTAAACAAACACTTGGGTAATCAGCTTTCTTTACTCTTCCCCAGGCACAACTTCAGTTATATATCCCCATCCTTCTTAGTTTCACCTCCCTGTGTTTTTGCTGTGGGCTACCGTGGGTAACCCCAGGGGTTTGGGCTGCGTATATAAGTTTTGGTCTGCTGCCATTCCATGCTTCTTACTGGGGTTCCTTTGGTCATCTGAGATTCTTACTAGTTTTCCTCACTTCTTTGTGCTTCTCACTGGTTTGCCTGATGGCCACAGTCCCACAGGGATATCCCTACCCCAGCTCTGGTCACCCACAGGGATGACCCTTCACAACGTTGATCAGTCATGGGCCGTGGAGTGTCCCCTTTTGACATGGAGCTCCTCCTTCCAAGAGTTCCTCTTCAGCTCCACATCTCCACAGCTGTCTTTCCCTCTGTCTCTCTAAAAGTGTCCCTTGCCTGCAGTGGCTGCTGGTCTTCCTGAAATATGTCTGAACTGGGCACTGTGGAATCTTCTGTCCGGCTGCAGCTCTGGTGTGGAATGGTCACCCACACTGTTTCAGAGGCAGCCGGCCACAGCTGTGGTTGGCACTTGGTAGCTTGTGGCTTCCCTCTGCACAAGTCCCCACCACAGCCCCTGCTGCTGAAACCCAGCCCTGCATGCCCCACGCATGGGGAAACATATCTCCAGTGAGACTGAGAGATAACAAAACTATTTTTTTCAGGGAGTAGGCAGAGAGTTGAAAAGGGGTGCAGCATGCAAGGAAGGCATGCGAGGAGTGAAGGTATAGCTGAAATTTATCTCTCCTTGTAGAAACAAACCTTTACTTCTCCTTGTGTAATACAGGAATATTCAGTGAAATGGAAAACCAGCACTTTGAAAAGGTGACCTCAAAACTTGTGCTGTAAAGTAATACTCTTACATGGTATTAGGGAACACTAAAGAACAAGAAGGAGATCTCTTCCACCCAGTGGTGGTCCATTTTCTCCTGCCAGTTTTTATTTTCCGTGGATTTACTATGCTGATGTGAACACCAAGGATTCTGCTGCAAAATGATCCTACTGCCATATCCCATTTATGTTTGCCTCCTGTAAGGGATGAAAAGACAAAGAGCACCTTGGACCTGCTGCAGGAATCCCAGGCATCCCTACCCTGGTCTCCACCTTCTTTTGTGGAGAGATCACCAAGGGTGCTCATGGCCCTGAGGGGCAGGGCAAGGAGGACTTATAGGTTTGACTGGACTTTTAAATTCTCACCTGAGTGAACAGGCATGACCTGTTCTCATAGAAAATATCCTACATGTATAGTAGGAAAGGCCAAGGTCCCCAGTGAAGTTGTAACATGCTGAGTTTGCTCAAGTATGACAGACATCACTGTGAGAAGTTGTAGACAAGCAAAACCTCCTGTGATTGTGAAGGGTTAAAGCATATGTGAGGAACTACAATAACAAACAAAAAAAAGCAAATTAAAATGTTTTCAGTTATGTCACAGAGAGAAATAGGGCTGCAGGTATGAAAAGGAGGAGAGGGGAGAGTGAGTTCTGTGGTTGGTGCAGGATCAGTACCCTTCTGGAGTGGAGGTGTTTGACAAGGTTCCTCAAAATAGCTCTGGAAAGAAGTTCTGTTCTTACACATCTTCATCCATGCATGAAAGGTCTCCATAATCAAAGGCAGAGTGTTGACAATGATGTGGCTACAGCAATCCCAGCCAATATGGTACCAGGATTGTTGCAATAAGACTTCCAGTAACCTCTGCCTCACTCCCACTAGTTCACCACTCCCATGTCAGCTTGTGATAAATAGTCCATGCCAGTCTAAAAGCCTTTCCTACATCACAGAAATGCTTTTTTTTTTTAATGAATAATGTAAGAAGTTTTCTATGTATGACATAAAAATAATGGAATGAGAGAAGGATGTTGTTCCCTAGGCTGTAAATCATCCTAGGGATCCTGATGTAACGATCTACTTGGCCTACCTGTCATACTCCCCTTTGAGGGTTTGTGATATAATCTGAGGGCCTGGATTTGCTCAGTCCACACCTGGTGCAACCTAGCTATGCCTGCTTGAGATATGGTTGGTACAACACCAGTCTGTAACAGTACAAAGCTGCAAACCGTAGACCCGAGCTGCCATACATTCTGTGGTGGAAACAGGGAAGACAAAGCCCCAGAGAGCCTGGCAGAGCCCTGGGATGGGCTTTCAATGAGCTATGCTCTCTGCAGGTGCCTCTGATGCAAAGATCAGAAATGCCCAAGGAGGCTGGGAGATTAGCTTGGGCTGGGAATTACATGGCAAGCTGTGCCTTTATCAAATGTACCATGAAAACCAAGGATGCTCCTTCTTCATTCTCCTGCTCGGGAAGGATAGCATCAAACAAATTTATCTTTACAATTTCTCTTTTTTTTATACCTCATGGATTTATCCTCACCCTCTGTATAGGATTCTTCTCTGCTTCTTCCCTCCAGTAACAAAACATGTGATCAGGGATAAGATGTACGTCGCTTTTGCTTCCTAAAAGTTAAGCACTTAGTCTGTGCTATTTGTCTGCCTTACTTCTTAATCAATGAAGACAACGGTCTCCTCCGGAGGGCAACTGGTCCTATGCTAAAGTAGGTGTGTAACGTATGTGGGAAGAACTGTCCTTTTGAGATGCCTTTACCTCTATCGCTGTTGTCTTTAGACGAAGCTCAGATAACGAGATTAACACCCACATTTCAGATGGCTAAGGATCTGTTGATGCCTGGAGAAAGGCAGATGTGGCTTCTCATACTCCGAGGAAGCAATGAGGCCATCCATCAGCCTTTTTTTGTACGTCACCTTCACAGGCTTTCGTGAGGATGGAAGGAAAGTCCCAGCAGAGGCAAAGGGCATTCCCAGAGCCTGACCAGTACCACAGGCAGTGCTGGGCATCTTTGGGCTGAATTGATGACTGAAATTGAAAGGGATGGTACAAGAGTATGGGTATCCCATCACATACCACACCGGAGGGCTGAATGAGTGTGAAAAATGAGGTGCAAGGATAGACGTGAAGGATAAGATACATGGAACAATTGCTACTGGCCTGGAGCTGAAGGGTTCTTAGGGAATGATAGGGCTTTAAACCAAGTATTTCACCTTATATAAAACATTTATATAAGTGTAGCATATATCAAAACTTTATTGGTGTATGAAGTTTAGAAGGCCAGTGTGACTTAGTTATTTTTTAAAGATCTTTGTCTAGAGTTTAGATTTTGCAGAGGTGGAGCAGAATATTTATTTTTATAGTTGCAGACCTCAGAGACAGCTAGGTGGGTTTTTCTTGCTGCTTCATTATGATTCATACTTTATCAGTGGAGCTGAAGAGAGTCACAACTGTTCCTGGCTGTGCTGGAGAGAGTATCAGTTGTGCAAAGCCCAGAGTATGGTCTGTGTATTATTTATATATTCACATACTTAAGTAGCATTGTAGGTAAGCTCTGATGAATTAAAAAAATACCTGTGGTTTGACCACTGGGAATGCAGCGAATGTCCATACACAACACTCCCCTCCTTACCCCTCTTAGCGTTCAATGTGCAAGTCAACCTCTGCTTACCTCACACCAAGAGATAAATGTTAAGCTACGGATCCTGTCTAACAGAGGAGTTTCAAGGCTTTCTGCCTTTTGTTTGTTCTTCAAAGCCGAAGATGAAAGCCTCCAGCAGAAGCTGCCTGCTGTACTCGGCCCCGGTACCTGTTTGGTGAGGTCAGGGCTCCGTGCAGTCGGGAGCAGAGCTGTTGGCACTGACATCCTGGCCGCAGAAAGTGGATTCCTCCCAGGCAAGAGCCTTTGGCACGGCTGTGGGATGACCCCTGGGTGAAAACCTGCCTCACTCAGCCTGTGGAAAATCTTGCTGATGGCAGCGTGGCCAGAAGGAGCCCAGTGAAGACTTGAGGACCACAGCTGTCTTGCAAATTGAAGATGCTCAGGGCTGTCTCCTGCCCTTGGAGCTGACTGACAGAGTCCAGATACACCCAAACTGCTCAGCTCCTTGCATCCAGAAGAGGGTGTGCTCAGAAGTTGAGCTGGAGGAGTGCTCAGTGACCTTGACCAGCCCCTGCCAAGAGCTCACCACGCAGGCAGCCAGGGGTTGAGCAGTGCAGGCTGCTGAGCTGCAGCACCGAGCCCTGCACCAGTGTCGGTGTATCCAGAATGAACAGCTGAAATTTCAAAATAATAACAAAGCGGGCAAAAAGACATGTAATACAAACAATCCTGCACTTTCCAGATTTTCTTTGGAGGTGATCAAATAATAGACCAGATGACTAATTTGGTGTACTGAAGCTTTGGTTGCCTTTGCCCAGAACTGGGTTCCTTTGTTACCTGTGATGCTTCAAAACACTCTACACAGTGTGGTGAAGTGCACCACTTTCAAGCCTCGGAGTATTTAAATGGTAAATCTGTGGAGCCTCACTGTCTTGATGAATTTGTTAAAATGACGGTTATTTGGACTGAGGTTATCTGAGCTGCTTCTTGCCTGGGAGATATGAAAGCCTGTCACTCCTGTTACTCACATTGTGGTAGTTTTTCAGATACCAAGCAGTATAAAAATAATGAGGCTGGAGTCACACCAGTTTCTGAGCAAGTTTGATTCAAGGGCTGGTGCACAGCATACTGTGGATCCAGTTTTGAGGTGTTGTAGATGGTCAGTCAGTGGCAGGAGGAGGATGAGAGCAGAGTCTGAATGTGCTTGTCATCAAATGGGGCTTGAAACTTGGCTTTGAGCTTTAACTGTCCTGTTATATCTGGAAATGGGAACGGGCTGATGGAGACTAGCCCTGCTACAGCACTGCTACACCAAGGGCTGGTGGCCCTGGGGTTTGATGTGGGCTCCTGGGCCATGGGCAGGGTTGTTGCAGCCCCAGGGGTGTGTGTATGTGTGTGTGCTGAAATGAGGTCTGACTGAGACAAGCAGAGTTGGCGATGCCGTACATCCCCAAAACCAGTGCCCCCTCAGTCCCTTTTGCCAGAGATGGTGAACAAAACACTGAAAAGCCACTGCAATGATCGCTCCAGGTGCTACAGGCTACTATAAGTAGCCCCTCAGCATATACAGTTCTCCCAACTCTGTACACTCTACAGGGGGTCTCTAACCCCCTATAAATTCTGTCCTTGGTTAGATAGCCTCTTCCCAGGTGCAGCTGCAGGACAATAACTGAAATAAAAGTAACTTCAAAATATTGTATTTAAAGATGTTAGGAAAGTTACAGTATTTAGGAGTCAGAGACAGGCCTCTCTTTAATCTTTGGCTGCTGAGGAAACTGCACTATGAAGTCCCTCTGGGAGTCTTACAGGTGTATGACATGGTCACCCACAAACTTCAGCTTAGTTTAAGGAGCTCAGAAAGATCTGCAAAGGAAGTTCAGACCTGAATTTTGTCTTACAGTCTTTTTTCTTTTCTTTTTAATTTTTTTTTTTTCAGCAGAGTTGAAGATACAAATACTTTTCCAGCATCTTCACTGAAGGCTTTTCTGTTCAGCTCCTCTCCACAGCTCTGTGTGATTAGTTCCTGGCAGAGGGCTGACGCATTTCACACTGAACAACGCTCTCTGGGGCTGCCGTGGAAGAGGAGGAGAGAAAAAAGTAGTGTCTGAAGAATGAGGAGAGATTGCTGACAGCTGGTGAGATCTGTGTGAGTGAGGACTGGGCTTTGTAAACCCGCAAGCCAGCAAGCCACCCTGATGTGAGCGTGTGGCTCCATGCATGTGCCTGTGCATGCTGCCAAGGACAAGGACATACAGACGCAGGAGTAAGCCCAATCTTTGCTGCCATCCCAATTTCTCACACAGGCCTCCAATGTCTCCTCTCCCACAAATGCCTACCCAGGACAAGCACAAATGTTTTTTCTGCCTACGAAGGCTCATGTGGAGAAGCCGGACATCTGAACATCCCACCTTGCCCACATGCCCATCCCCAGGCTTGACTTGGCGGGGTGAGGGTGGGGAGATTAACAGCTCTGTGCCAGAGACAAGCCCACGCTCTGAGGTGACAGCCCCCTGAGCAGTCCTGGTAAATCCTCTCATGAGAGAAGTACTTCAAAGCTCTAATACATGTTCAGTTTTGTCAGGAACTCTGTGGTTAAAATGGGAGAGAGAAAGTGCAGAATTGGCAGCACAGCCATGCTGGTGTAGGAGCTCTTGGCCAGCATGGCTGTGTCTGTCAGGTAACACTGTCCTTCACACCGTTGACAGATGTAGCTTTGCCAAGAAGTCTGTGCTGTAGAACTAGACTCTCTCTGTCCTTCATGTTTGAAATGTGCTCTGAGAACCACAGGTATTTTTCACACAAGATAAGAAAGCAGAGGAGGAGGCTGAAACAATGGCCAATTGTTTTCCACTCAGGACGGTATTATTCAGCAGGTTTATCTTATTTGTATTTTTAATCACATCACCTCTCAAATGTATCTGTACTACCTACAATATCTCAGGAAAAAAGAGAAGAGGAAATTCTGGGAAAAGGAAGGTTTGGAGTTACTTAACCCGTTCAACTACGGGTTTGGGCAGCCCAGCTCCTGCACTGGCAGCCCTGTTCTCACCAAAAATCTCAGCTTTGAATGAGCAACGGGCAGATGAGCCACGCAGCAGCGCTGGGGTCAGCAGGGAGCATCCCACAGCTGTTCTCCAGCCTTCGCAATGGACAGGGCACAACTGGTGTCTGCAAGGATGAGTGTTGGAACAAACATACCTCTCACTGGCACTGGGAAGGTTGTTCCATGTTCGAATAACTAGCAGACAACAAAGGGAGATAGAAATCCCAATTATCGTGCATTGCCTTTGCTGTCTGTGCTGTGTACCTGATATCCATTTCAGCTATTGGAGGTGGGAGGAAGGAAGAAGAAGGTAATGAGGAATAAAGAAGTGTAATAAAACTCCAGATAGGCACATTACTGAAAGAGAATAGGGAAAGCATAGCCATCTTGGGTACAGTAAATCTTATCTTTAAATACTTTGAGCAGCTTTCTCACAATGATGGATCCCTTGGAGAGACTTTAAGTAGAATAGCTAGTTAGGGAGCTAAAGTCTTCGTTTGAAATCAGCTCCCAAAACTGGAGGAAAAGCCCTGTCTGCATTAACATTTCAAGCTGAACTTGGCTAGGCAATAACACGTCTCCAGGGTGACTTTGTAGCCATGTATTTCCAACCGTACTGTAAACAGCAGAAAGTTACAACAGGGGAGCCCCTGATGGCACAGAAAGAGTTATAAGCAATCCAAGGCTAACACATGTCTATCTTTGAGAGCAATACATACATGTATACTTTTAAAGAAAACCAAACCAAACCAAACCAAAACATTTAATAGACACAGTCCCTTACTTCCCAGAAATGAATTCTGAGACACAATACATTCACTAGGCTACATATACACACCTGTAATGTTCAAGTCATGTCTGTGTCTGATTAGAAGTTGTGATTTTTCCTATTCCAGTAGCAAACTTAAGGAAAAACAACGGAGAAGTTTAGAGAGGAGAGCCAGCACACCGCTATGCCAGGAGAAACAATCTGCTCCAATCACACAGAGCCCATAGTTCCCTCTGTGAGATCTGGCCAACTCTGACCTCGGGAGCCCAAATTCACACCTCCCATCCGCACTAGCAATGACACCCGATGAAGCCAGTCGTAGGTCCAGCTGTCTGCTTCCACTTTTGCCAGGGAGCACCCCTCCCTCCAGGGCAGTGGTAGGACAGAGGCTGTGCTTGCTCCTCAACTGGCATCGCTCAGTCCATTTTAATAATGATTGACTGAATCAATGTGTTAAATTAATGTTTTGAGTGGTGAACGGGGCAGTTCAGCAGAGGACAGGCTGCCTGTTCTGCCAGCTCTGTTTCTGTGGGAACATTGATCTCTGAGACTGGGACAGGCACTGACAGCTTCTGTCGTCGTATCTGACAGAGACTCTGAATAAGAGCACTGGCATCAAGCCCATATGGACAACATTGGTTTTGTCATCACAGCAGTGGGACAGGGAAACAACTACAACTGGTTACTTCTCTAACTACAGCAGCTTTATCTGACAAAGCCTGCAGAACAGAGCTCTAAGTCCCACTCCAGGCAATGCGTATTTTGCCATAGACTTTCACTGAGGTATGGGTAAGACTCAAGAGGTACGGTTTTTGAGTATTTCAACAGAATTTCCTTCCCAAAATATCCTAAAAAAGGAAAATCGTGTGTGCTCAGTAGCTATTTTATTCCAGAAATGATATAAAACTTTCTATGAGAGAACTGCATCAGGTGTCACAGGTGCTGGCTCGCAATGGGGGCTTCAGTTGATTCACAGTTCAAACACATAGAGTTCTCTTTTACAACTATAATAAGAATTTTGTAAAATTTCTATTTGGAGCTCAGGAGGAGCTATCACCACAATGTGGGATGTCATAAGGTCATGGCACTGGTTACTTTTTCACCATTCCTCTCCTCACACCTGTGTGGGTGTTGCCATCTGAAGAGCTGTTCTGTCCCTGGCACCTGTAAGAAAACTCTCCCCATCAAATGTAATGGGTTCAGAGTTTTAATGAACTACAGGAGAGCATGCTCTGAGACACAGAACGCCAGCTGAAATTATGTTTGTATTTGTGTCTGTAATTCATGAACATTCTAGGAAGACTGGTTTATTCCATCCACAGGCATCTTTGTTCAATTTTTGTACAACCTGTCTACATGGCACATAACATTTGCTGCTGCCATGTGAGCACATTACGCAAATGACATGGCTGGCTCAGTAAGACAGACACAGCAGTTTTTTTCTGTATCTTATTGTAGTTATATTTTGCTGCTATTTTTTATGGTATAACAAAGATATCTCTGATTAATTATGGAGTAGGGTTGATCAGGAAGCTTAAAACATTACCTCCCATCCCCACGACACATGCTGCTGAATGAAGCTGAATAATTAAAATTAGGTGTGTTGAAAGAGAAATCCTGAAAATTTTGTGGGAGACAGAGAGACTTGTTCTTTGCCTCCAGAAATCAAAAGCAAATGCTCTGTATTTTGTTGTAACAGCAAAATCTATACAGCGTGCCTTCCAGTGCTGTGTGGCTACTGCCCGAAGGGTGCTTATGGTTTCTAGCTGCTTGGTGTGAAAGTAGCTCAGGCAGACTTAGAAGCAACAGATTTGTTCTAAGATTACATCTTTGCACGCAGAATGGTGTGAGGCTTTTTTCCCCAAAGAGAGCTGGAACTCAAAATTTCAGAGCAATAATGTGCAAGGGCGGCATGGTTCAAGAGTGTTTGATCTGTTTTTTACTCTTCCTTAGGCAAGATGAGTTAACTTCATTATCATTGCAAGTTGGCAGCCAAATGCGCCAAAGGTATACTTATTTGTTAAATAAATACAGGGAGTATGCTTCACTGATTCACCACACCCACACAAAGCTCTCAATAATTACAGGCTTTTTGCCAGACAAGCTAGCGTTGTTGGGTTTTGGGGTTTTTTTTGCAAACATAGGTCTTATTCATAACTCATAAATAACTGGCTTTGGTGGAGAAGATAAGTTCTCACAGAAGTGCTAAATGATTGTCCTAAGTGGACTTCTGCAGCCGGAAGGGGGCTTGTATTTAGTTATTGCTATTAGTTATTCACTACTGAACCCCAAAAGGTTAAGTTTTCTGCCAGATACAAACCAGACTGAGAAAGCAGAGCATTATGTAGAGAAGAGATGTTCTCTCTAACCATCACCACGTTAAGAACATTTGGCTTCAGTCATTTTTAAATGACTGCACCTATTATAGGTGCCAAACTTACACACACTTCAGTGTGTCTAGCTCTTGTCTAAGGAACACTCAGAATTATGTCTTGGAGAGCATATTTTGTCATTTAGGAGTGTATGAGTCCAAAATGGTGGAGTTCTGGCTCTGGGTATTTTCATGTTCTGGTGGTTCTCAGTGGTGAGTGGCCTGTCTTGCTCTCTTGACTGGTTTTGTGGGGTGCTGGAAGGACAGTGTGATTACAATATTTTGCTGCTGACTGCATCTGTTCCTTCGAAAAGGTGAAGTGCATGAGTGCGAGTCGTTGTTTACACCTGCTCACTTCCTGGCACAGAGGGGGAATAGTACAGGCAATCAAATCTCCACATCTTTCTAGCTGGCATCTTTCACCACATTTACACAAAAAATAAGAAAGGGAAGGATTACTTGCTCTAAATATCCTTTCCTGGTTAATGTCTTTAAGCTGTTTATGTTGGCTGGTCAGCAGGAAGAGTCTTAACTGCCAGCAGAGCACCAAACATCACATGGCTGTGCTACTGTGGAAATTACAAAGCAGTTAGTGCCCAGCAAACTGGTTAAGAGGCATTGTATACATCTAGTGGACACCTTCAGCTTGCTTACCTCCAACTTCTGACAAATCTGCAGGAGTGAAGCCTTGTGGCAAGGATGGGAGAAGGAATGTGTTGTACATTGCTTGGGAGGACACATGGTGGGCATCCACTGCTGATCAGGTCCTCTTTGCTGTGGGACTGCAGCAATATCCACCCAGTTCTGATGTCTCATGTTCCCTTTTTACCTTCCATTGCTCTTGTTCAGAAGAATTCAGCCCAATAACAAAAGTCTTGGCAGCGCCATGTGGTTTATGGAGGTCTGCCCACATATTGGTAGCGCTGCTGGGAAAAACTAAGGCTAGCAGGCCTTGACGATAAAAGCAGCTAATTAATAGAGTGCAGCAGAATATTTCTCTCTCAGATTTTTTTCTCCGTGATAAGTGATCCCTTTGGGAATCACAATAGCAGGGGTCATTTACTGTCTCTTAATCCTTTTTGCTCTTCCATACCATTTTTCTTGTTCTCCTATTCATCTTTTTTTCCCATTCTGATAAAAAAGGCACATAAAATATGTCACAAAATTTCAAAATATTAATACATTTTTTGCACAGATTGTCTCTTTTTCTTGCCTCTCTGCTAAGGATGGATGCACTGTGCAGTGAGTCTGAGTCTCATAAACATTCCCGTATGCCTCCATGTCTGGATTTTCTTGTTTAAAAGCTCTCCAGGCTTTTTGATTGGGATTTATTCGTTCTGTAGTTTCTTTATTCTCAGCCTACTCTCTCTGAGATTTCATTATGGTAAGTAAACAAAGGCTGTCACTACTGTACAACAACTATTGTTTCACATGCCCTTTATCTCTAGTTGATTTATATTTCTGAAAGTTGGGGCAAGGAAGAATGGTTGCAACAACGTGTGGGGAACAATGGCATCCTCTGTCTTACAGAGGGAGGCCAGATCAGAGTCAAGAGACTTGGAGGTAAGCCACTCACTAGATTAGAGTGGCAAAGTCTACAGTAGGTTGAATGGGAGAGGTGGAGGGGAAGCTGTGAAGAAATCTTATTCAAAAACCTTTAATGCGTGGCATTTTTGTAGCTTTCCCTCTCCAGGAGCTGATATTGCTAATCCCTTTCTAAATGGTGTTTGAACACCGCTGTCCCCAGGGGTCCACCCGTCTCCCAGCTCCACCTCCTTATTCCCTGCTCCTTTATTTATGCATCCTGGTCTAAATCCTTATGGGATTGATAAGAAAAATAACTGCCTTGGCATTGCACACTGTGGCACCAGAATGGTTGCCGAAGTTGATTAACACTGGTCAAAGAATATTTTAAGTTGACTAATTACTTGCCAGGCTCTGGAGTTTAGGGAGAGGAAGCTTGCATGAGAAAGAAATTTATTCCTTTTCACTCCTTTGAGGAAGCGTTTCAGAAGGACACACTAGAAAAAAATGGAAAATATGGTGCTTGTCATAACAAAGTTGTTAACTGTTCCCAGGTTAGTGAGGGCCCTAGTTTCTGGAGGAATGGTTGGGGAGGACTGATCATAACCTATGGTGATATCCATCTGTTGGAGATTAGAGATTTGCAGAGTGGTATAATTATTCTGCTGCTGGAAGTGACCTTTTCCCAAAGGGATTTTCCAAAAAGTTCCTCATTGCATGTGGTCTAACACAGCTTTGCTCAAGCTAATGGAGCTGACACCAGCTGAAGACATGGCTTAAAGGCTGCAGTCTCAAAATCTCCCCTGATTTTTTTCATGTTTCTTTCATTTTTCTTTTATTGCCGAGTGGAAATTCAATCTTCAACACTTTGTTCATATAAATCACACTGAAATTTCAACGGGTTGTGATGATCTCTCTCTTAATACGTTTGAGAGATCATTAACCAAATGTGCATTGTCCACATTCAGCAGAGTATAATCACAGAAGAAATAAATGGATTATGAATTATTTGCTTTTTATCATCATTTTACTGCTCTTTACAAATGCTGTTTACTAAGTGGAAACATCCTAAGTATGATAGTATTTAGAAGATACAACAGCATTATGGAAATTAGACAAGTCAGATGATAAATACGTTTGTTTTGTGATAACCAGTGGAAGCATATCGCGTAGGTGAGAAGAGTGCTTTTCAAGACAGGATACGGACATCTCCAGAGATTTACTGAAGGAGTGGCCAGGTGCTGGACCACTCTTAGCTGTAAAGGTAGTTAAATGCACACATTCATTGTAGCTTCCTTTTATTTTGTAGCCTCACTCAACCAAGTGATAGCACAGCAAATAGCACAGTGTACATTCATCCCACTGGCAAACAACATGGAGTAAAGTCAGTCAATAAAGCTAATTGTACCTAGACAATCCGGTTAAGAGTGCCATTAACCAGTTGTCAGGACTACTCCTGCTTCAGTCAACAGACTCAACCACTAGATATATCGCACTCAGACTTTTCCAAATTTTGGGATTAGATCTGACCCTTCAAACCAAAATTGCAGGCATCTTTCAAACAAACAAAAGCAGATTTTGCCATTTGCAGATGTGTGCTCTGCAGGGATAGGTACCTGCATTCACACTAATGACAGTAACAACAGCGATTTTAATAATAATAGTACTAACACATTGAAATGTGAAATAATAGACCCATGATCAAATGGTTAATCTAGTCAGATGAGTTTGTACTGGCTGTGGGTTTAGTTGCAATGGAGACCCAGATACAGATGCTGCTAACCACTTTTGAAATACTCCGCACTGGAGGTAAGCTGCTATTTTTGTCTCATTAAAGCCTGTGTGAAAATGGAGGGGCTGATCATGGATAATAAGACTGTTGAGGGTTGTAGTTATTGATAATGAGTATTTTGGAAGAGAGATGGCATCTGTCTGCTTCAGGGGATGACAGGTCTTCAGCCACAGGTTGGGTGGAGAAGAGAAGGCAATGTGCCTGCTGAGGTCTTCCACAGGCTCCTTTGGGATGTCCTCTCCCAGGTCCTTTCTGAGGTGCTGCAGGGTGCTACATCTGCAGCCTGACTTATTCAGTCAGTCCCTAGGTAACTGTACTTTATTACTGGTAAATTGCTGGAGCTGTTTCCTTCAGGCTTGGTCTTGACCCCATGATCAGTTTAAAGAGTTGAAGAGTTTAAAGAGTTGAAGAGGAGGGACGACACAGAGAAGTAGAGCAGCACTAAACCAGGGATTCTATCAACAGCACCAGATAATGTCGTTTCCTGCTCTACCTCCTGCTCTGGGAGGCAGCAAAGCTGTGTAGTTTCAGAGTCAGGCTGGTTAGGGAGGGGGTCAGCTGCTGCCACCTTTCCTTCGCAGGCAAATCCTGGCCCCTTTCCCCTCGGAGGTCTACCCAAGCACTCAGAAAGGATACAGCTGTGTGAGTGTGTAACCAGGGCTGCTGCCCTGCCTGTCACAGCTCTCGTGGCTGGGCACACAGGAGTGAACCAGGGTCTGCTGACGTGCAGCCAAGTGGCCGGGGCTGCTGCTGCTGGCTTTGCCTTGGAGGCCAGAGAAAATTTTAAATAAATACTCTGTTTGGCAGGGCAAATGTCGAGGCTGAGATTTAATGGAAAAATTAATCCCAGAGGGAAGTGTGCATCACGTGGGGCTCTCACAATGAGATGCAAACTCCTGAAGGTATCTCTTAATGACATTATTTATGTTTATTTTTCAGTGCTGCGGTAGCTCCCAGGAGCTATGAACCAAGTGCCTCTTAACCTCGGGACTCTATAAACATAAGCTAAAAGGGTGATCCTGCTCTAGAAAGCTTTCTCTCTCAGGCAAGACGACATTTGAGCCGATAGTCTTTTACTTAAATTGACCTAAGTAAAATATATAGTGAATGCCTGTTTTTCCGGCTGGGTGCTTACCTCTCTGTGCTTCACTTGGCCACATTTCTTTCACCTTTATGCACTGTGGCATTCCTTGTGCAGTTTCATAACTTCCATTTTCAAATCTGTGCTTGGATTCAGTTGTGCTTGATAGTCAATTGGGACAGTGTAAATAACATTTAAAAAAAGGAAAAAAGATGTTTGTTATGTTGGTTGTGGGTTGTGTTTTTTTTTTTTTGTTTGTTTGTTTGTTTTTCCCCCAGTTCTCCTCTTTTATCTTCTTAAGAGCTTCCTGATAGGGAGAATGATGATCTTTGAAGGAAGGTATAAAACGTTGCTCTGAACCCTGCTCAGCACAGGCCCTGTCCTAACTTGAAGGGGGGCAAAAATGAGGAGCTTATAGAGGATCTTATTATGGCTGGACACATCTTACTTTGTACAATGGGCAACTGGCAGGTTCTAGTCTGCTTTCAATATTGTTTAGCGCCCATTTTCGCTGCAACACTCAGCAATAGATATGAACGCAATTAAGAGGCAACTTCTGCTTTGGTCAATATTACATCCAAGTGTCATTTGATACCCCTTAGGGAAACAAAAACCCACACAGTTTTGATGAAATCAGTTCCTTGTCTATGTAAATTATGCCCAAACTATTTTTATGGTGCCTGGAAGCACCATTGTCACTAATAGAGACATGGAGCTCATGGAGAAAAGGTATTTCATTTCTCCCAGATCTTTTTATGTGCAGAATTGCTATAGCCTAGCATGGCTTGTTAAAGGTAACCTGGAATTAGCGCTTCAGATGTGAGGCTCTAAATTAGTGGTTTGGCAGCTGTTCCATGAGTGTCTGAGCAGTGTTTGTGGCCCAGCTGACACTTTTGAAAGCAGAGCTGGGGCTGATGGTAAAGATGGGAACTGTTCCAGCAGTCCCCAGAAAACCAGACTCTCCTGGTGATACGAGAGACTCCCAGAAGCAGACTGTGAGGACCACTGAAGTCCTGCCCTCCTGCCTGCCCATTGGCATCCCTGCCCTCTCCATGGGTACTTCTCTGCCCTCTTTGTGGGTTGTCTTGGAAACCTGAACAGACTGAAAAACAACCTCACAAATAAAAGCCAATAGTCTGCAGCTGGTTAAGATCCCTGAGCAGATGGCAACTGAGTGTGATCTCAGGATGAAGAACAGCAAGAGCAAGCCAGTGACAGAGAAGGGGATTACATCAGGGCAGATTTGTATCAGCTGCAGGTGCTGTGTAGCACACTCTTAGAGACCCAAGCAGGGATGACAAATATGGAGAAGAAAGACCACATTGCACCCTGCAAGAGTTGGAAACATACCCTAATTTAACTACTTCTGAAAAGGGAATTCTCCTGGGCAGAGTCAATACTAGTGCAGTAATGCTTGTGATGCATTCAGCTCTTCATAAATCTCATGGACTGGTGGGAAATACCAGAACACCATACAGCACCCTGTGTGGAATGGAAAAGAGAACAATTATTTACCTACTAATTACAGTAGGCACTAAGAGGCACCCACTGAAATGATCAGGTAGTGAATTAAAAGAAAATGGAGGAAAACACTTTT
This sequence comes from Thinocorus orbignyianus, assembly GCA_013400375.1. Classification (NCBI taxonomy): domain Eukaryota; kingdom Metazoa; phylum Chordata; class Aves; order Ciconiiformes; family Thinocoridae; genus Thinocorus; species Thinocorus orbignyianus. The sequence continues at coordinate 1,140,784 of VXBW01007109.1, forward strand.
TCTCACCATGCTGAAATAAATTAGCTGGATGGGAGTGGTAGAACTTGGATTTCTGGAGTTGCTGAGGGTTGTTCCATACATCAAGGTGGCTACACTGGTCAAGCCTGAACAACACCCACTGGCAAAATATGACAACTGTGAAATGCTGCTCCTAAGTAAGTGATCATAAGTTATTGCGTGTGCAGAGGAAAACATAGGCCCTAGGACAAAAATTATTAGAAAAGTCTTTATAGATCATAGCATACTTTAGCTTGGTCTCAGAGCTCATCTGGTCCAGCCCCTGCTCAAACAAGAGCCAGATGTGATGCTGGGTTATGTTGTTACCTAGTAATTTCAGTGTCCATGTGGTATTCAGAAAGAAGCTCGCCCAAGTATGCATGGACTACTTCTATTCTCACTTTTCCTTGCTTCTGAGTCCTTGGTTTTTTAAGAATGTTCTTGCAGCACACTTAGAGGAGCGTTTCCTGGTGCTAGCCTTGCAGAGACAGTCGGGTAGTTTGATGTGTAAGAGTTGCAACTTGTTCTAGCAATTATAAACCCCACCTGCAATTATTTTTAGGCATAAAAGGGTAAGCCAGCTTTAAAAATCATGTCTTAAGAGCTGTATCAATCTAGCAAACTTGCAACACTGCTGTGAAGAAATATGTTGAGGCATGTGAGGCTTGGGCAGATTTAGTCTGCTGACAGGCTGAATCTTGAGTGGCACCATCTTAGTGAACCAATTAAATAACGGGCGCTAGTTTCCTAAGGCTATGACCCAAGGGAATTTTGCATTGTTCAGCTGAAAGTTGGAATTAGTGAGTCAAAGTCTTCCCTGAATTATACTAGCTAAACAGTGACCTCAGCTTTTTTACCCCAGATTTTTCATTCAACAAACACAGGGCCTTATACTGCCAACGTACAGTAGAAGGCGTTAACTTTCCATACAGTTTTGTCATAAAATTTTTCTTGTTTTCTCTGAAATAAAGTAGCTACAGTGTGTTTCAAGAATACGATGAGAAAAAAAATTATTTTCATAGGGAAAATGAGGAAAGAGGAAAGTCTTCATGAAAGAACAATTCATGCAGGAGATTCACAACGAACCAAGAAGGTAAAATATGGATTCATGAACAAGCAGGAAGGGAAAATAAGATATAAATTTACAGCTCAGTCTCCAATCTAGGTTTGGACATACAGAGCAAGGGATGGGGGTGCATAGCAAAGGCTGCACCCCACCTGCCAGTGGCACTGACTGGAATGGTGCCTGACACCTTCACAGACATACAGCAGCTAACCCACAACTGGGAGCTCCAAAGCTCTTCTGCACTGACTGTCTGTCTGCAAGGCAGTCTGCTGCAGCAGGAAAGGAGGATGGTGGGGAAGGACTGCCATGAGCCCAGCCTAGTAGTGCAGTGCAAATAGACAGGATCAAACTAAATGAACCAGGAGGCAGAAGAAAGATGGGTCAATGCAAATTGACTGTGGAGAAGCAATGCTTGTACGTACAGTATATGAGTTGTGCAAAGCAGGGCAGTAATGAAGTACAAACAGCAAAAGGAAACTTTACAGCTTCAGACAGGCCAGAACGAACCTGTGCCCTCTCAATGGCAAGAGCAGCATGGAGTTCAGTCTCCAGGAAGGGCATCCTCGGATTGATACTCACTGTGTGCAAAGTTGTGATCAGGCAGCAGCAGATCTGCTTTGTAGTATCTGGGAAAATTTATGTGCTAAACTACCTCCTACTGATGCAGGATTCATACGACTGAACAGTAAATCACCTTAAAAGAAGACACTTCCCCATGAGGGCTCACAAAGCAATGACAATATTGAATCAAGAGTGCAGAAAAGGAAGGGTTTAACGGCAAAAGCAAAGCAGGGGTATTTTCCTGCCAGTGTTGCTCCATTACTGCAACCTATATGTAATCCACAATCTCCTTGTAACATGCTAGGCTTTGATGGGCTGAGTGACCAAGAAGCTGCTTTCCTCTGGTGAGCTTGCCCTGCCACAACCCTCAGGATGTAGAAGCCAAGAGACCACCACTCTCTGGCCAAGCAGTAAATGGGAGCAGAGAAGCCAATGAAGGGAGTTTACAGACCATGGAGAAGGACAGATTCCCACTGGCTAACAGCATAGCAAGGCAAAAACAAAGGCAGGGGTCCTGGTGAAACACAGATCATCCAAGAGAGCAAGGGATTGGGGACAGTGGTGACATGTTAGTAATGTGGTGGAGTCTGCTAGCCAGAAACCTGGAAAAAGCCTGGAATGTGAAGAACTTCGAGTCATCTGCTGATGGAGAAGAGCCACAAGCAAGGTAGATGGGTAACCAAAGGTGTCAGTCGGACTCTACTCTTTCCCCTGTAGAGGGAAAGCAACTGGAAGACAAAACACCAAAACAAGAAGTGGGTTCAGTGGGTGTCCCACCATTGTGAGGCCTATCTTTCTGCAGTGGGACTTCACTGAAAGGCATGTCCTCAGGAATGCCAGGAAAATCTTGGCACAGTCAGAAAATGCTTGAGTAGACTGCAGAAAATAAGACTTGAAGAAAGTCCTCTGGAGGCTGGAAAAGGAGGAATTTGGATGCAGCAGCATGATGCTTGTTTCTGCACATCAGGTCACAGGCTACAAGGATGAAATGTCAGCTGGGAGTCACTGATCCACTCAGGTTTCACTGCCTGGAATGCTATTGATGGTCACCATCCAGCAGGTGAAACAGCAGCACCCTGTTACTGGACCTGGTGCTGGCCTTTGGAGCCGTGTCCTGCTTGATTCCTGCTTTGCCACAAGTGGGAAGAAAGCTCCAAACCAACCTAAATTCTTCACCTGAGACTTTTGGTTTTTATCTCTGTGCCTCTGCTGGGGGAAAAAAAGTGGAGTTTATCATTTTACAGTGGGGTTCATTAGCTTTGCCACCAGCAGGAAAAAGACCACCCTTGTGCTGGTGGGCCTCTCTGGAATACTTCACAGGCTGACCGGTAATTTCAGACCATGGTTGGGGTGATCTTCCTAATCGATGTGAAACAGCTTTTTTGGGTGGCCTCGCTCTTGGGGAAGGTGGCCAGGAGCCGGCTACCTATTCGCAGAGCCACAGTGCCATCTCCTGGCAAGGGCTGTCTTCTCCTCCGTCAGTTCTATGGATGGTATCGGTGCTTTTCCAACTCCCTAACATCATTAAACGTGATGGGCAAAAAAACCCGCCCTCGAGCTAATACATGCTGGTAAATGTTTGATTACAGGACTGCCTGCAAGTTGTGCTGCATGTCCGTAATGATGCTATCAGTTACTTTTTTTCTTGAAATGCTGTTGTTGTTTTCATTTCAATAGTGCACCTCCTTGGAGAAAATGCTTTATTGCTTTCTCCAATAAGAGTTCACAGAAGTGTGCTCTGAACTTGGTTTGTTGAGAAGAGAAGATGGAGTGTGTGGCAAATTTCTCCAAGATCTGTCCTTTTTGGTTGCTGATTTTCATTCAGCTGTGGCAGTTCCCTGATAACGCTGGATTTGGACATAGCTGGTGTTCTACCTTTCAGGACACCCTGGGATGGACCTTATTTGGATACAGGTCTGGTCATCTGCAACTGCAGACAGCCATGACCATGTAATTGCTTTTCTTCGTCCATGTGTTCAGAGAGATCTGGAAAATCAGTGGTTAGGGTAAATGCCCCTGAGAAAGCAATATTTCAAAGCCGAGTAAACTGATCGCCTGGGGGATTTATTTTCCCAGAGTTATGAGTTTTGATTTATTTGCTTCTACTGAACACACTGAACCCCACCGACTGATTTTTGTCAAATAATTTCAACAGTGCAGGATAGTTTTTGATCAAAACACACATCCCTTCCAGCTGGTTTGAGAAATACAAGTTTTGAAATCTCAAACCTTCCTTGGGATTTTCTCTGCATTGTTTAGGTTTTATCACACGAGATGATACAGAGAACTTCGTTACTTGGCATCATCGATTTCTATACTGTAAATTGACACTTCCTCTTCTCTCGTTTGTTTATAACATATCCTAAATGGAAGAGCACCGAGTACCAGTACTGGGTACTGATTTCTCTCATCACTGGGTCTTTCTAGGAAGCTCAGACTCTACAAGGTGGTTCTTTTGGAACTAGGAGTCTGATTGCTACCAGGATGCATGATTGGGCTTGATGATCTCAAAAGTCTCCTCCAACAAAAATGATTCTACGATTCTACGTGTGCAGCAACGCCTCCTGCAGGACACTTTGAGTGCTGTCCTCATCTGAGCGGGGAATTCAGAATCTTTCATGTTTCTGGATGAAATCTTCTAAAAGTGAAGTGTTTCATATTGAATCAGTTTAGGCTAGACTTCTGATTGGAATATTTCAGACTTTGAACCGGGTTTGCAGATGTTTGAATTTCTGAAAACCTTATCCTTGAGGGTTCCTGAGCCAGCCTTTTACATTTGTCTAACTGTGAGTTTTGAGAGCTAATATTTTTTTAATGTCACTTTTATACATATTATAATGGCGTTACCATAGAGTCCTTTTCCTGAAACAAACGAAAAAACCCACCAGTTCAATTGCTAGAACATTGAGTTCAAATTCTGAATGCTTCACAGAAATGTTGACAACGGATACTCCTTGTTCCTTCATCTGCCCCACAAAATCATTTTCTGTGTCATTGCCAGCATGTCTAGTAACTCTAATCAGAACACCAGAAAAGTATTTGAACAAAACAGCCATACCCATGTGTATAAAACGTGTATATATGTGTGTAGGCACACACGTGTGCACTTTCTAGTCATCGTAAGTAGACAAATAGAATATGCTTTTGAGGACAGCTTTTCTGATGATCCCAATCTCACCATGTCAGCATTTTGAATCCATAAAAACCAGCCTTGGTGGAATTTCCACACACTGCATTTTCCAACCCTGAGGCTTCCTCCACACCTCAGAGCTTGACTAGTAGAAATGTTTTGATTACAGGTCTAATTGCTAAAATAAACTCGAAATACTTATACGAATAAAAGCCCAAGCCTTGGAGCAGTTTTACCAAGATATAGGTATTTTAGTGCCTGGGATTAATTATTATTGGGGGGAGGGGGGGGGTTGTGTGTGCAGGAATTTGAGTGAGTTCTGGCCAGATTCATCTACAAGCCCACCTTCTGTTACTAGGTTGATAGCCAGCACATATGGAGGTATCCTACATACTTCTATACCCTTAATAGCTCGAATACTGAGAATTTTCTTCCTGGGTGAGGATTACAACTTCATTGTAAAGTATATTTAGCAAAATAACATGCAATTCTGTCCAAGCTCTATCTGTGTGTATGGTGGGTGATGGGTAGGTGTGCAAGGGAAAGCTGGATCACTTCAGTTGTATAAATGTAGTTAGATTAAAATCGGTGACAGAAACTGGCCCTGCTGCGGTCAGAACACAGTCCTGCCTGAACTAGTGTTCAGATTCCATAAAGCTTGCAAATAAGAAACAAAAGTTGATATTATGACCGAAATTTATTGTACCTCTTGCTGCCTCTGTTGGATAAATGGCCCTAGTAATTGCTTAATGTGTTAGTCGGTCCCAGGCTGTGCTCTGAAAGGGGGAGGAAGTGATTGGGCATCTGTTGCCATCTCCTTCCCATGGGGGTCGTGAGTAGTGTGATGAAAAAACTGGTCTTCTTTGTGGCCAGCTTCCAAAAACTAGCATGGTGATGAGGAATCGTTGGCGAAGCCCTGTTCGATGGTGCTTTATTTGATGGAGCATGTTATTCTTTGAGAACCTCATTATAGGTTCTGCTGGGTGCTGAAGGTGATTGATCCCCCTCCCCACTGATAAGGGGATTTGAAAATGGATTGATGATCTTGAAACATTTAAAGTACTGTAAAATACTCTTAATGTACTTTCTACCACTTGAGGCATTGGTGTGCACAAGTCAAACAAGGCAAGTGATGATGAAGGTTATGCATTTTATTGCTGTTCATATATAATTACTCGTGTTGCTCAATTGATGTTTCTGTGCTTGTGAGTCATAAAGACCTCTGGAGCAATTATCTCTAAAGCCTTGATGCTTCATAGTGGTACTTTTAAGCCTAGGATTATCCTGAGCAACAAATTGGGAAAAGAAAAAGAATGGTTTAGGGGAAAAGGGAAGAAAGAGATCTAAAGAAATTAAAAAGGAAGAAGGGATAAGGTAGGCAGGCTTTAGTGGAGGTGGTAGGAAATAGAAGACATAGTATTTGTACTGAAATAAAAAACAAAATGGAGCTAGAAAGCTGCTAGTAAGTGGTTGATGTTGTTGCTTTAATACTGTGACATATTGGTCCATGTATTTATGTAGCAGTGCAATATAACTAAGATACCCCTGCCCTCCTCCCCCCCACCCCGCAGTGTTTAAATGCTGTGCTTTTGGTAATGAACTGCTCAATCATATGACTCATTTAGGCAAACACATTAAAATTCTTTAATGTCAATTTTATAATGCCAGATAACTGGCTACACTGAAGACCTCTAAATTATGACTGCTTGGCTGAGCTGATCACTCGAAACCTATAAAGCTCAAAGTGGTGATCTGCACTAATCTGAGTCATGGCTGGAAGTTGCCATCAGTCATCCACATCATCCAGACTTCTTCAGGTCATTTGCCTTAGGCTCACACACATCATATGGCATGCTCATTTGTACACAGCAGGGCACATTCATCAAGGCTTCTGCAGGAAAAGGGAGATTAAATCATCCTGCATTTTCAGGGCTTCCTTCTTTGCACAGAATGAATCTCTATCCTTCCTATCAAGATTTAGCTTTGGCTCTGAGTTAATTCCTCCAGCATTTCCTAAGGAAATGTTGCCTAGCATGGCTAGGAGTGTTGGCTGAGACTCCATAACCAGAAGACAGCTGACAGTGTGTGGTTATCCCTGCTCAAAGGACTCACTGGATAGAAGTTACATTTTCTGTCTAGTTAAGTCTTTGCCAGACTGATCTAGTAGGAGAGCAGCAGCAGATGCTAGGAAGATGTAAAGGCAGAAGGACTTTGCCTCCCACAATACTTTGCCAACCTACAACACTACTCTTTAATTTAGAATGCCTTCACATGGAGCTGAGAACTTAATTAATGCTTTGCCTTAATGCTCAGTGATAGGACCAGGCATTCATGCAAATTTCATGGAAGTGAACAGAATGTGCTGAATGGAGGTCACAGCTGTTCTGTTGTGTATTAAGCCACTGATCTTATGCTATGTGCATGCTACATCACAGATGAAATGAAGACCGTAAGCAACTCTATCATACGGGCATGCCCATAGTGGGTAGGAAACACCAACAGAAGGGACAATAGATATTCTGGTTTGCTCACTTGCAGAGATTTCTAGTCTGCCTTTTGGCACTCTGAGGGACTGAACTAATTCAATGGGTTGGATTTCATCTCAGTTCAGAGAATCTAATAAAAGAAACCATACCTGCCAAGGCCTTTTATTTCCAAAAGGCTGCTCTGAATCAATATGCTGGAGATAACAGCCTTGAACAAGACTACCTGGAGCAAAGGTTCTTTTGATAGTTATGGATTCAATATTCAGGCTCATGAACTTCTCCCTCAGCAACACTTTGACTCAAAGCTGACATATTCTTGGTGGCTGGAATGGTAAATCACAGAAATGGGGACAGAGAGAGTCACAAGGGGCTGGAAAAGAAAGGCCATGGGTCACAGCAGGGAGTGCACAATGCCAGCAGGATTAAATTTCCCTAGATCTGTTGTAGCAACTTTCCTTGATCCTGTGGGATCCTTTGTGGATCACAGAGCAGAGCACAGCTGTTATTTTTCATTGTGGCCAAGCAAACCCCAACTGTCTGTCCCTACTAGAATGGGCCACTGCATTGTTTTTTCAGCTGTTCTTCTCTTCCTTTCACGTGTGTTACAGACTGGGGACAGCTACTGAGAACACCACTGAGTAAAAGTATGAAAAAGTCATCAGAAGAGAAGTGTGACTATTTTTTAAGCATGGTAAGCGGAGGATGAAATTGACTTAAAATACTGCATCTTTACTAGATCTTTCTTGTGAATTACCAACCTCATTATTCAGTAAACTGGATGAGTTCTAACTAAGAAAGACTTCACTACAAAGAGAATTACATATGACGTACACATAGCAGGTTGTCAAGACCTCAGCAGCTGAGAAGACTGATGAGAGGCTGGGTACTTTTTTTCCTAAGGTTGCTGGTTCCGACCCAGATGACAGCATAGCTGAATCTTTCAAGAGTAGACCGGCATGTGTTCTTAATATTATTTCATTTACCTCTGTTAAGTGAAATGATGGTTTCACTCCAGTCTCTGGATGATCTTACAGACATGAAGTAGGGGCTTTTTCTGTGTCAGCGTCAGCACAGAAAATAGTAGCTGGGGCAATCTGTGACTTTCAGCCATTGTATAATTCCCACAAGTCTGCATAGCAGCTGAGACAGAAGTTGCCAATATAATTTCCAAGTGCTGTGGAAAGGAATGTGCTTATTTATTTGAAACCTTCTGCAAGTGCTAAAGATGAAAAAAGGAAGGAAAGCTACAGACGTAGCTGGTGCTTATAGCAAAGAAGTCATTCTACCTTAACATGGATTTGGGTAGAGTTGGTTCTTCAGGCTGACAACAGGTGAAAGAAGGATGTGCTTGCAGCTGAGGGCCCTCTCTCCTGTTGAACTAGCTCCTATGAGTAAATTCTGAGAGTTCTTGACAACATCCTTGTTTTCAGTGTAACATTTGCTCAGACAAGAAGGAGAAATATGATAAACAGCATAAAAATTGTTCGAACCATACAAGAGCATTTCATGCTAGCAGGCAATCAAGCTAACTTTTCCATTCCCTAAAAGCCTTCTGGAAGATATCCAGCAGCCTTTTATTCTGGCATTTATATATCTGCTCTTTCAGACATTTGTATTCTAACGGTTCTTTAGCTTTTTCTTTTCCTTTTTTTTTTTAAATATTTTTTTTTTGTTGGTTAAACTAATGATATTGCTGGATATATATTTAATTGACCCTTCAGGGCATTAAGCTAACTGTCTGAACATTTAGGAAAAGCAGCCAAGTCTGACATTGCATCATAAAATAAGGGAGCTTGCCAGAGCCTGGACATAGAAGCCTTGTGCATGAGAGCTTGACCAAAGCACAAGCTAAAACCTGATAGCTGGAGAAATACCCTGTAGTTAACGAGCATGTAAACCAAAGAACCACTGCAAGATTAAGTATCAGGTACTATTGCACTCTGCTGCACTAGGACATCTTTTTGGTTCAAAGACCTTTACCAGGCTGAGCTGAGTGTATAGATGCAGGCCCCCTCTACCTATAAGAAGGTCTTTATTTTCTCATAGTGAAACAGAGGTTCAGCTGTGACCTTTGCTGGCCTCAGCTCCCACCTCTTCCCAGGGCTCTCCTCAAGCAACTAAGTGACTGTTTGAAGCTGGGGAGACCAGCAACAAGGGGAATTTGTATTTGGCTCCACTGAGGCTTAATGAGACCTTTATTATCGTTTGTCACTGCCTCTACTGATGCTGGAGCTCAGAGAGTCTTTTAAACAGATCAAGGCACTTTTTAAACTCTTACCCCAAGGCAAATTGGCCACTTTGTCTGATCACAGCCTCTGTGCTGATATAAAGGTTCATCTGTGAGACTGCACAGACAGCTCTCGTAAAGGCCCTACTGACCTTGGTACGTGCTTCAAATGTTATGTACTTAGTATTAGTCAATAGCTTCTCAGCTGCTAGGTTTTCTTAGGGCAGGGTTTGTGTCTCTCCTAATCACCATAAGGGCAATATGCATTCTTTGAAACAGCTAAGTAGCTTTTAGCAAGATATTGGAAAGGTGAGATGATAATAATAGCTGCAGAGTGGCCTTCCTTGTTAGCCAAAGTGCTGTTGAGGGGATCTTGGCATTTTACGCCACACAACTGCTGTGTTTGGAATAGGAGGGCTTAGAAACCTTGAGGTGCTAAGTCTGCAGTAAAACTGTACAAATAAGTAATTGGCAGTTTACTGGCTGCGCTGAAAAAAAAAAAATAAATATCCAAACCAGGAAAACAAACAACTTAAATTCATCTAACTTGGAAAAAAAAATTAAAAGCAAACAAATGTTTTTGTATACTTTTCAAGATTATTTTAGTCTTTATGAAGGAGGAAAGTAGTTTGGATACATTGTATAAGAAAGTTGGTTTGAAATAAAAAGGAAAATAACAGTTTTGAAAAGTCAGCTAACAATTATAGGATCTAAGACTACTGGGCATTTGTAGTTGCAGAAAAATATCAGTAATAGCATGTGCTTGTATATTACTTCTCACCTTCCAGTGATTAGATCAGTATTTGCTGGAATTTTGTTTAAAAACACTATAAAAATATTCTGTTCACGGTACATTGCTTTGGGAGAAATGGTTTTCATTTTCCATTTTAAATTCTTTTTCACTCAGATGTGTTAAAAACTCCATAGTACACTGAGCTTGCATGTTTTTGCAGAGGTGGGCACATCACTTGCTTTTGTATACGCCATGAACCACCGTATTGTATCGCTTGTGGTGCTACTTTCAAACCATAGAACCTAGGAGCCTGTATTTTGAAAATAACTAAGTCTCTGAGTCATTCAGAAGCTCCCATTTTTTTTCCAACACGTCTATTTGCAGAAGGAAAAATAAAATTGTAAAATAATCTTTGCATGTCAACAACTGAAATAAAAGAATAAAGATTCAAATCGCACAAGGTACTAAAAATGACTCATGGAGACACTGGCAATCAGGAAGTTGGTAGGAAACAGCTCTGAGACACGTCTGCAGTGTGTTTGATGCTTGAATTCCTTTATTGCTAGTAATTTCCCACATTTGTAAAATGCTTTGAGTTCTAGTTAAAAGCATATGAAGTAGAGCAACAATACCTTGTTATCATTACCCAGTGATAATGATAGTTGCTGCAAGTGACACATACTTTTGCTGGTTCAGAACCTAAACATCCTGTATGACTTGCTTCAAGGAGTACTGAAAGCCCATTCTTCCTGATGGAAAGACTTTGCTGTGTAGTCAAATACCAGCTGAAGCTTGTGCATTGCATGCACACCACAAATTTTAACTTCCTGTGGGTGTTAACCTTGAGCTACACTTTGGTGTAAAGTGCATGAAATAATGCATATAAAAATAGGGGGGCAGCTGCTTTCTCTTCTTGGCCTGATTGTTTTAAAAAAATCCCGTAGTGTTTTAAAGTTGTAAACGAAAGTAAATGGCAGCCCAAGCTGCTGCTTGTTGTTTTGGATTTTTTCTCCTGAGAGGGCTCCCATTACAGGAGGACATCTGTCCAGCTGGAGAGTCCTGGTGCCCTTAACAGCCTGAAACAGTTGGAGTTTGGACCTTTACAGATGGGGTAAATTTAAACTTGTTTTGTGGAGCAAAAGCAGCTCCCGTGTTGTCCTGTGATCTCGGTGACCCTTGGCTCTTACATCCTCAGGAAGGGGCACCATCATTACTGTTGTTTGGTGAATCATCTATTTGATTTATACTAAGAAGCCTGATTTCAGAAGCAAAACAGCACAAAAGAAAGTGAGTAAATTAATACAAAACTTGCACACTTTTAAAAAAATTGTTATTTAATAAACCCTTTTTGCCATCAGTCTGTGGTCTAAGTGGTATTTGTCTATCTGTACCACAAGGTGCAACAGCACAGCAGCTGTTGTCATCAGGAAGCAATTACCCCTCTAGCTATGAGGGCAAGGTTCCCCTCAGCCCTTCTGGCGTGATGAGTAGTGAAGAAGAGTGAATAGTTCCTTCTTGTTCCGAACAGGCCTCCAAAAAGATCTAGTGAGTGCTGGGTTATATGTAAAATATAATTAATTAAATGAATATGTACATATAGATTATAGATATATAATTAGCTGCTGTGCTAAAGGGTCATGGGGTTACCTTTGTGGAGCTATAGTGGGCTAGATCTTCAAAGGTGTGTAAGTGTCAGAAGATGTGTGATTTATATAAGCCTGTAGGTAGATTTGTTTCCTAACTTCCATTGCCCGCTTTAGGAGACTGGGGCAATTTTGACAGTCATCCTTTGCTGCTTTCAGCTGTCTAAATAACTTTGAAAACCTTCCCCCTGATGTCTGGAAAAGGCTGAGGATACATGGAGGACTAGCAGTGTACTGTATCCTCCACCTCTTTCTCCAACAGAGCGGTCAGCTTAGCACATTGGGCAGGTTGCTGTCATGGGGAGAAATGTTCTGTGCACTCTTGCCACCACACTCCTTCTAAATTACCTGGTATCAGTCCCTTCATAAAATAAATCTGGCATGAGATATCAGAACTGATGAGAATACTAGCCTACTAGTTTCATCCTGAAAGCCTCCAGGCAAAGGATTGATGTGCTGGCCTTTCTCATGGGGTGTTGCAGCCCCACTGGCAGGGTGTCTGCAGGTCTCATTGGGGAATAGCTGGCTTTTCAGTATGAGAACAACAGAATTAGGTGTTACAGTTTTCCTCAATCTTATCTCAAGCTAAACTTCAATGGAATTAATAGCCCTCCACCTAATGAGGGTTGTAAGGACTTCAGGGCTTCATCTATGATTAGGTGCACTGTAGATCAGAGGCTGCCAGAGCAGTTTGCATTTTTATCCCACAGTGGTTGAAAGAAGATGGTCCAAGGTGTTGTAGTCTACATGGAATGGGGGAAGCTGCTTTGCCAGGGCTGGTACTCTATTGTCTCAAGGAGAGGTGGCAGTAAAAAGCCCCTTATTTCCCTCTGTATATGCATGCTTTAACTGTAAATGTCTGTGTTATTTTTCCAAGTATAGAGGTGTCCCATCAAGTAGCAGACAGGGATTATTTGAAATTCTCACAAGTTATCAGAAACCCGGAGGAGTTAGGCTGGGTAACAGGGATTTACTTTCCAGTGAGGAGTGACATGATGGTTCATCCTGATGATGGCTGAGTCCTCAGACGCAGTCCTCCTGCAGCTGCTCCAGGGGTAGATGTCTTCTCAAGGCAGGGACCTCCTGTTGAAGTTTAACACCTCGTTCCTGCTTTGGGGCTCTGCACCTGGGTGGCCATCTGTGCTGGCATATGGGTGCTGCAGTGGGGCATGCACTGGTGGCCTTCTGCAAAGGCAGGGAAGAGCTACTCTGTGGAGTGGCAGTGAGGAAAAGAGAGTGACTCAGGGTCTTGCACTCGCGGTTGACTTGACAAATATGGAGCTGGGCTTTTCCCATTGAGATCTCTGCAGCTTGGGGATGGTGTTGGGCTACCTTCTCATTATATTTGCCAGTCACAGCAAGTAACTGAGGATGGTAACACGTGAGAGTGACAAGTCCATTTCCCCTTTGCAGTGCAGCTCCTGGCAAGGGAATCTCTAAAGCCCTGACTGAAAGAAGATTTTGTTTAGTAATCAAAAAGGCTCAGCAGTAGGTTTATGGGTATTTTCAACAGTAACTAATGAGCACATAGGTGGCTAAGGTGAACTCTGATGCCCCTGAATGAGAGCTGAAATAGCCATTAAGTTGTTCTTTTATTTCTGCTCATAGTGAGACAACAAATAGATCTGGAGTTCTTCCAGTGTATTTACGAGTCAGAATCATTCATTGGATTTCTTCGAGTAATTGACTTTGCAAATCTTTGCACGTTCACAATAGCACAGTTGCACATCACGATTCATGCTGTGATAGTTAATAGATATAAGACTCTGATCCTACTGAGTATGAAATCCTGGCATTAGTGAAATCAAGCACAAGTTTTGACATTAATTCAATCAAGACTAGGACTGAATCCCGATGCAGTCCTACTGAAACCTTATTAACACTCTCGTATTCATGGTAGAGATGAAGTACAAATATGCGTGTTGACTGGGTAATACAAGCAGCCTGATCTGTTTGAAAGAGAAGTCAAACATCTGCGCTGCTTTGGTTGATTAATGAATTTTAAGAACTTGCACATAAATCAGTAAATTAGAAGATTAAGCCTCCTTTCCTGCTAACAGATCACTGTAGGCATTTTCACTGAACTGCACATTGCTGACAAGATTTGGCAGATGGTGAATGATTTTGCGCTTCATGAATATGTTTCAATGGCTGATTGACAGCTGACAGGCACTTTTTCTTTAGACAACAATAAGTCAATTTTCCCCATCATTGTATTTATGGAGGCATTGCTCTCCTCACTTGCAAATGTGACACAGATTTTCATGGTCTGAACCCTCCCCAAAAGCACAGTCACACAATTACTTTGTGAGACTTTGCAGGGCTGAGGCACCTTGCACAGCATCCTGGGTTTGTGGCTACCAGGAATTAATCAAACACGAATAACCAGCAACGAAATTGCAGGTAAATGTTGGCAGTTTTCATTTTTACATAGACCACTTCTGTTCTACCTCAAATCAGGACATCCTGTTATTGGGCTTTGCACCAGGAGATGGCAGGGTCGTGCTGTTCATGCAGACTTTTCCAGTAGTAGTTACGGACCCCATGCTTTTCTAGGACAGGGTTTTAAAGCTCTTCCAGGAGCTATGGTATCTTATTTAAAAGATACCAAGCCTGTGACCGGCATTCATGGAAAATCTACTGTGTGTGCTCAGCAGTTTATTTAAAGAACTATCATCCTTGACTCGAGACTGGCCTGAATTAAATCCTCCAGGTTCAAACAACCACAAGATTTAGGAAAGTACAGATGAAGGACAGAAATTTCAGTTTAGATTTTCTTTTCTCTGGGCACTTCTATTCCACTTGCTGTTCCTCAGCCGCCTAGAAACCTGAGCAATAGGTGATGCCAACTCAACTCTTCTAGCTGACCTTTTCTGCCCCCTCATTTCTCCCTATGCGTTCTCTTTTATTAAATAGGCTCTGAAAGTGAGTTTGTATTGGTTATTTTTAAGGAAAAAATAAAACAAAACACAAGCTGTTATGCTCATTTTCACTCTGCCTTTCAAGCTCTGAAAGACACTCTTTCTTCAGTCTTTCTTTTAAGTTCTGAAAGACAGAGGGATGATGGTTCCATGCATGGCACAGAGAGGGAATCCTTACCTTGTTCTGCCTACTGAGCCCACCATCTCATTCAGTAGTCACAACATCATGCAGATAAAGAAAACATCACTGCCTGTTAGAGGAAAAGCCTACTTATTCAGCTTAAGGAAAAAGCCCCAAGGTAATTTGTTGTGGCCTCTCAGTAACTATAATAGCTTTCCACTGCTAAATTTTATAGCCCTATCCAAAAAAGGAGTTAAGTAATGCAGTGACTTTCCAACCACAAACTAAGTGTGAGGTTTGTGGCAGGGGATTTTTGGACTTGTTTTGAGTAGTGGCTGAGGCCATGCACACTACCTGGAAAGCTGGATTTTTGCTATTCTGTTGTGTATGTGTAAGGGGGATTACTATAAAAATGGAGTTGTATTTTGAAATAAATCATTGCTATGGATTAGGATAGACTAGTCATAGTAATAGGAGTGGCAGTGATTAATTGATGAGACAGGAAAGATGTGCCTGACCCATGACAGTCACTGGAAATTAAGTACTTTTTAGTCAATGGCACCTTATTGCCTAAAGTCTGAGATTCCACGGTCTTTGTGGACAGTGCCCAGACCACCACTTCTGCCTGTAACATTCATCTTTCGGTGCTAGCTCATTCCCTCCTGCCTTCAGTCATGTCTGTGTGGTGTTTCAGCATGAGAAAACTCAGGTTCACCAGGTAACCCATCCCAATGCCAGCCCAGATCCATGGTGCCAGACAGCCCATGGGGAAAGATCTGTGGCACCTGTGCTGGTCCAAAATATGTCTGGGCATTGCCTGCAGAGAGCCAAAACCATGCCAGAAACTAGGCTAGTGCTTTCATGCTACAGAGGGCCAGGGACAGTGTTTGGACCCATGCTTGCATCCAGGGTGAGGGGCAGAAGTGCTGTGTGCTCTGGGTTTATGGGCTGTAAGGACACTGTGAACCTGCCAGATCTGCTGGGTGATGTGTTGAGGACTGGAGGAGATTTGACTTGAAGCTGCTGTGCTCCCATCATGCCCATCCTGCCCACCCTGCTTGAAGTGGCGCAGCGTCAGACCAAGCTGGTCCCTCTCACATGCAGAAGAGCCAGCAGGGCTTGTGCTAGATGTCACCCCTTACCAAATCCACTCTGTAAGCAGGGCAGCTGTCTACAGAACTTGCAGCAGGTGATAAGTTCAGGCAGATGTCATCTGAGGGGCTCTGGTTCTCTGGGAGTTGTGTTTTAGCTAACAGACATGCTGTTCGTGCAAGCAGTGGAACAGGGTGAATGGAGGAACTACATGGAGAGAGAAGTATCCTCAAATTTTTCTGCAGTTCCCTCCCCTGCTGCTGGCTCTGCAACTGAGGCAGGCTTCCTTCTCTCTCCCTCCTCCTCGGTGCCAGAGGGCTTTAGTGGTGATGGCTGCCTTATACTTTGGCTGCAGAGCAGCTGCATGGACAGCATAACACCATCAGGACTGGAACAACGACTAGGCAGTGTTAAGTCTCTCTTTGTCAAGAGCCCTGGGTTGTTATTACAGTACACTCTCTGACTCTGGCACGGTTCATCAGGCACAAGCTGGACTTTACTCCTGGGCAGCACACATCATTTACAGCTGACACCTTTATATTACCCTCCTGACAGAGACTCTGTACCCAGAGCTGCTCCAAGCCGCCCTCTGTTACAGCAACCAGCAATTCTATCAGGTTAAACAGAGTAGTGGCTGAGCTGCCCTGCAGTTTGACAGAGACAAGGGAAAGAAATTTGTATCAGTGTCAAAATCAAAAGGTTTCCCTAGCTTGAGAAGGCTAAAAGTCAGAACAGTCAAAAAGGCTGTTCTAGAATCATAGAATCGTTAGGGTTGGAAGGGACCTCCAAAGATCATGAAGTTCCAGCCCCCCTGCCATGGGCAGGGACACCTCTCACTACAGCAGGTTGCTCAAAGCCCCATCCAGCCTGGCCTTAAACACTTCCAGGGATGGGGCATCAACAACTTCTCGGGGCAACCTGTTCCAGTGCCTCACCACCCTCACAGGAAAGAATTTCTTCCTAATATCTAATCTAAATCTCCCCTCTTCCAATTTAAAACCATTACCCCTTGTCCTATCACTACACTTCCTGACAGAGTCCCTTTCCAGCTCTCCTGTAGGCTCCCTTCAGATACTGGAAGGCTGCAATAAGGCCTCCCTGGAGCCTTCTCTTCCCCAGGCTGAACAGCCCCAGCTCTCTCAGCCTATCAAACAACCTGCCCAGCCGGGTTTAGTCTGATACCACCAGAGGCATCGCCTCTCTGCCACCATTCTCAAGGGAGCCAGTTCTCAGTATTGGGAAAAAAAAATATTTTCAAATATTTTTCAGATTTTCCCATCTCATCTCAAAGATCATCTCTGAAAGCTCCCATGTGAAATAATGCTTTGGTGCCATGGGCTCGGACAAACTAGCCATAGTTATGATGACTTTCTTCCCAAGTTACTGTCTGAGATGTTTTGAAAAACCCATAATTCACTGCTTTTTGTGCCTAGACACCTTCAGGAAAGGAGACAAGGTTGTTGTCCATTGCTTGAGCTATTTGTCTGACACACAAAGAAGGGGATGGTATTCCACATCAGGCCTGAAAATCAGTTCATTAACATTGTTTCTGACTTTTTTTTCTCAGCTGCCTTTTCTTTTGTTCTGGTGTAGATCCCTTTTTGTCAGCCTGTTCTCTTCTCATTCAGAGAACCAGCTGGTCTCCCTGCTTCTGAAAAGGGCCTTGCAGTGTTCTCCAGTAATTGCTTAGCACACCCTTGCATACAGCTGGGGGAAGGAGTTGCTCCAGCCATTGGTAAAACACATTTGTGTTTTTTACACACCGGGGGAAGTTTTGGAAATCCTGCAGCACGCAGGGGCAGCCTGCTTTTATTTGATTGCCTGATCGTTTTATAAGTGCTTTCAGTCGAATGAATAGGAGGAGGAAGCTTTTGCATGTGGGGGTTTGAATGGGCAAAGGTAGATAAAGAGGGAACCGCCACTCCTCATTCATTGAGCGTATTTAGGAGCTGCTGCTTCTGCAGCCCAGGGAAGTTGACAGCCTGGGGTTTATCTGTGCAGGCTCACCTGGTGATGTACGGGATTGGGTGTCTGCACATGGCTCGAGGTGAGAGGAGGAGGATTAAACAAGTACCCTGTAGACTTGCTTATGCATCATAGAGTTATTTCTTCATGCAACTTCAGAAATCTTTAAGTTTTGTTTTCTCCTCTTAAAGCTTTATATCTTCATTTTTTCTCTGAGATTTGGAAGGCTTGGGCTGCACCATCCCATGTAACGGTATGGAAACAGGAGTGAATGTTCTAGGGAAAATATCACATGTGCTGCTTCTGTATAGATTTGCATCAGATAAACCAGGCCAGATTAGGGACAGGCAGCACCAAACAACAGGGCACAGAGGAAAGCTGACCACTGTGGATGCTACCCAGTGTCCCTTTGGTAGGGGACAAAGAGTGGTGGGGGAGCCAGCGGCATCAGGAGGAAAAGCACCCTGTCACAGGACTATAATCCCAGGTTCAAGCGCTTCCTAAACCTCATAGGAGTTAAATCTTCCACTTCATTGGAGAAAATCCTGCCAAACAGCTTTTGAACAATTTGAGGTCTCCTTCCTTATCCCCATTGAAGTTGTTGGACACCTAAATACTTTAAAAAGACTAGACAGAATTTCCTTCAAAACCACAAAGCTTATGCCAAGCCCTTTTCCTTTGAATTTCTGGTGACTGACCTAGCAGCTGCTCTGAACTGAATTAGGTGCCTGCACTGTCCATAAGCCGAAACCCAAAGCTTGCTGCCTGGTTTTCCTCATGCATCTCCCCCTAAGTATTTCTTATCCCCAACCACTTCCAGGCTGTATCCAGAGATGCCACCAGCAAGACATTCATTCACAGTGCTCCCTCAGTCCTTGAGCTCGGAGTTCAGGAGAGAGCTGCAGAGGAAAGAAGTGAGGGTGTTCAACAAGCAGTTTCAACCCTGTTGGGTTCAGGTTTCGCTTTCTCTTTGGAAGCCCTCCAGGCTGTTTGAAGTCCTCTAAGTGCAGGGTTGAAGCCCCTGGTCCTGAGCTGCTTGCTGGGCAGTTACTTTGGACCTGGGAAGCTTGGGGAGCTAGGAACACCATATGCCAGTGGGCTGTGGGGAAACTGGGCCTGTGAGCCCAGCAAGGGTCATGTCCCCAAGAAGCTGAGCCTGTGTCCCCTGGAGGTGCTCTGCCAAAGTGCGACTGTCTCCATGAAACCTCTGTGTTTTGGTGCCTTTGCTTGTGTCCTGGTAAAGCAAAAGGGATCACTTTGGATTACATCTGTAAGGCAGATCTGGAAAGCTGCTAAAATCCTCCTGGCTGCACAAGGGAATTTTAGTGCTAATTTGGCAATATATAATTTCTAGAGGCTCCTCTGTCATAAACACCTGTCCTTCATGTCCTCCTTGGCTATGCTCCTGTGTTCTCCACTACAGCCAAAATGTCATTTACTTTTGAAGGATTAGGAGCTGCCGCTCCCAAGCACTGGCTGGAAAAAATTGCTTCAACAGTGAGATCCTTTAAAACAGACGCTGGAAACATTACCTCCCAGCAACCTCAGAAACAACTCAAAATAGCAGAGGTGCCCACGGTGCAGCTTGAAGGCAGAATGTAACCCATAATATCCCAGAGCATGGCTCAGGGCTGCCTTCCTACTAGTTGGAGCCTGGGAACGCAGGTCTGGTGGTGCCTCAGGGTTTCTATGGCAGTGATACTATCTGCTTGCTAGTAGCCACCTCTATTTAAAGGTACTAACTTCTGAAATTATTTACAGAATGGTTGCTGCCTTTGAACACTCCCTGTATATGGTTATGTATATACTCCCTGTATATGGTGAGGAAGTGGGTAGCAGCACAGATAAGATCGTACCAAGCATCCCAGTTTTTCACTTGGAAATTCTCTTTTTCAGCAGATAACCATCCCTTAAAAAGCAGATCTTTACGTTTCTTGAAATGAGCCCACTACTTGAGTAGTTGTTTCCCTGTACTGCTGTAAGGATTTCCATTCTGGAAACTATCCAGTTCATGAAATCATTTGAATGTGTGGCATGATATTTATCAGACCACCTTCATAGCACAGGAACATGGATCTACAGTCCTGACTCAATTAGCAGCTTTCTCCTGTGTTTCACATTAAGCATGTGCTGAAGTCTGCTCCCCTCTGCATGAGGGCTGCAGAGAAATGGTCATTGTGGCTAATCTCTGCCAGATTCAAAAGAAGATACTGGGTCTACTTTCTACCCCAGATATGAAGCCCCGAATCCCAAGATAAAACATCAGGCTCAAGTCAATAAGTGCAAAAGACCAAGGGTATTGAGGAGACTTTCCTGACAGGGTGCAGAATAGTTACTCTTCCCAGAAGAGCAGATGGAGGCATCAGGAAATGACAGAAGAGTGGAAAGAAAAAATTACAAAGTCAAACTGGGCGAGGTGATGTGAAGTCCCATGCAAGTGAAGAAAACACATTCTTTAGTGCTTTCTTGGATCAGGTCCAAAAAAGTCTTACAAACATGCAACTAACGTAGAATAGTCAAGGTCTGTTTTGCTTTAATTTTGGTATATTGTGTTTAAATTAGTGTACTAGCTTGCGTCAAACACATTCTTTGTAATAAATTTTGAAATGACATTTTATTTTCTGAGAAAGATATTTTGAAAATGAATTGGTTATACTTCAGAAACTCAACTTTGTTGACAAAGATGGTTTCTGTTAATGAAAGACTAAACTGGGTGCATTAAGAATGAAAGGAATATGAACCATATGCTGTTATGTTTGATGCACTAAAAATGGTTCCTCTCTCTCCTGGATTCCCTGGGGCTGTTTTCAGACTGAAGGTAATATAGGTATTTCATTTTGTGGTAGATAACCCAATTAGGTACAAGTTGGAAAACTAAATATTCTTGGTCCACTTGGGGACTTCCATTTTCTGCTGAAAAACTGAGGGGCTAGTTCTGAAGGTCTTACTCTTAACAAGCCAAACCATAAAACTAGAATAGTTGCTTGTCAAGGTTGGAACTTCCTGTGTTTTGCTGTTTTTCTGTATTTTCACTGAAATTTGAGGAATGTATCAAGCCTAAAGTGCATCCTTTCTGAATAAAGACCATCTTGTATTTTACAATGGAGATTTTGGTATTCTTCTCACAGAAGAAGGCTACAAACCACTCTTTTTCTCTTTGTAAAGAGAGTATGTATCACTTCCAGCAGCTGCCTGTTTATGAGAAGTTGAAGACATTCAACAAACTGAATGAACATGTCTCTCATAAACAATTTTAATACCTTCATTTTAGGATCTTTGAATTTAACAACAAATGCTGGCCTTGGCTTCAAGAACCACTATCCTTTGAAAGCTAAATTATCAGATGCACGGACTACATGTGGTTATAATAAAAAGAAACATTCACAAGGATTATTGTAAGTAAAAGCATACCATTCAGATGAATGTTATTCTTATTCTGGTTGGGCTGATGATATTTATGAGAGTTTGGATAAGAGGTGGGTATTTGTGGATATGTTTATGAATCCCAAATAGCTTTTGTATTTTGGTAGAAAAAATGTCTTTATATTGTTTGTATTCCAAGTGCATTATATGTCCTTCGGTTCTATAAATGCTTTGAGAAATTGCACTGGGAAGATTGTTGTCTCCAGTATAATATCTTCTTGACTGATGCTAAAATCAACATTGTGTTTCTTGTAAAGCTTGTAATAAGTGTGATCCTGTTTCTGTTTGAGATAATGGGAGTATTGTCATCAAATTCAATGAAAGTTTTCATGTACGTTAATTGAACAAGTGAATTCATTTTGGCACAGATAACTACCGTGTCCCCTTCCTCCCAATGAAGTACGTTATTTAGCTTCTCAGCACCCAAGCTGTCCTGGGGAGGTCTGCAGGCTTAGTCTTGCATGTCTCTGAAGAATGGCAGGACATTAAATGGGGAAGTGAATAAGCTCACCCGTATGTGAAAGAATACCTGTATGAAAAGTTGGTAACGTCTGTTACCCAGAACTGGAATAAAGAAAGCTCTGTTTACCTGCAGCCTTTGGATTCTGTTTTATCAAGCACTGCTTGGGAGACTAAGAAGTTTGCTCTGTCCCAGGCAGCCACAAATGCCCTTACTTATCCAAACCTGTCCTACTTTCATTTTCTAGCATTTCTGATGTTTCTGTAGAGAGAAGATTATAGTGTGTTGACAGGGACTTCTTCAGTCTTGGATGCACTGAAATTAACTTTGAAGTCCTTGCTGTTGTGTTTGTCTTCTGGCCTTTTGCAGCTGATGTACTTTATGATCTTTGGAATGTGTGTTATTGTGTGATTTGTAGAAGATCACTCTGGCTGTGTCTGCAACAGGGACTTAACAAGCCCATCACATGGACATGAGCACTGGTTTCTGATGACTCTCCCAAGAAACTGCAGGCATCTTTAGGAAGGTGTCTGTGTTGATTTTGGTGAGAAAGCAGGGCAAAAGGACTGCTGGACAATACTTCTTTTATATTAGCCTTTTGTCTGCATTTTGAAGTGAGGTATATAATGATGACTTCTGTCCTTGTTGTCTTTGCAGAAGACTTGATCTCCCTTTTCTGACTCAGTGTGAACCACATCTTAGCTAAGTGGTTTTTGGCTTCTCTACTAATCCTTCCAATATAGTCCTTAGTGCTGCAGTTTAGTGTTGCCAGCTGAGGTTTCAGGCTCTTGGCTCTACCCAGGATTCCTTTTAACCCAGGGCATTATACCTGCTTGTATCATCTCCTCATCAATGTTTTTAATCCTCTGAAATTAATTTAAAATGAAGGCCCACTGTAAAAGTGGAGTGTGCCTTTTGTATTCCTTAAGAAACAAAACAAAAGCCCAGTAACATGAAATAAATAGAGCTTGTGCTGCTCCTGCTGCGGTGTCCACACATCCACTTTCTAAGCTGATTTGGCCTACACAAAAAACTGCAATGACTGCCAACACCTGCTCATGCTGTACTTATTACACCTACTAAAGCATTTGTGAAATTCTATGAAAAGGCTAAAATACTTTCCTTCTGTCCTCTGCTTTCTTTCTCTCTTGGCAATGGCATGTATCTAAGGAATGTTACCCCAGAGCTTGTTGTGGGAGCAAAGTATGCTCCTTGTAGAAGTGAGATGAAAAGATCTGAGCTTAATTCTTAAGTTTCCAAATATAGAAAGGATACCTTTCTGTCAACTAGCGAAAGAGGTGTACTCCATCAATTACATGATGCTAACAGCTGAACAAGGGATTTGCGCCTGCCCCCATCCATGTATGTGTACAGCACAAAGGTATTGGTCTTCTGAAGCCTGCAGTAAACCCAGAAGAGGTTGCTTTTAGGGAGAAATTGACCTTTTCATTTTGCCTCTCACAAGCACCTTCACAGTGATATTTCATTACCAGCCACAGTCATGAAAACACAGTTCTTTTGAATGGGTAAATATATTAAATATTATCCACTACTTTAAAATATATAATTTCTATTGAGAGTGCTGCTCTGTTTCACTTATGAACCTCAAAGAAAACATCTGTGTGTGCAGAGAAATTTTTTAAGCGGTTAACCTATCTAAGTAGAAACAGAAGGAAGCAAATTGTCACAAGAAAGTGCCTTTGTTCAACTGAGTAATTGAGTCAGATAGTATATGCTTGTCAGTGATGTTCCTAGCTTCCAAAATACACAGTGCAACAGACATCTCTTCAACTGCCAGCAACTTATAGACTGAGAATTTTCACTCGTTATCTAGTTGTTCTGAATGCAGAATAGTAACTAGAAACAAAGGGAGCATTTTGTGACTTGGCATGCCTCCAAACTGCATTAGCAAGTGACTATACCTTTTCAATTTAAACTAGTCTTCAGGTGCCAGCAGTCAAGGTGGTATTCATACATGATTTTCTGAATAATGAAGCTACTAATACTGGCATATAATATCACCCGGTGCCAACACAAGGTAGTTTTACAGGAAAAGTATCAAGCAGCCTAACTCCTGAAATTATTTATTTCTATTTCAGAACAGCTGATCCTAATCTAATTAAATAATAAATGAGATGCCTCAAATAGAAAATCTGATTAGATTTTTATTAAAATGGAAAATGCTTGTTCCCCTTTGGCAGCATCAGTCTCTGGGGTTAAATAAATATCTGAATCACATGATGGTGATTAAACTTTTATGTACTGATGCATAGATGACAATATAGTTAGCAGAATTGGAAGTGGAAGCTCAGAATTACTTTTGCTTTCTTGTCTTTCTTTTTCTGCTTGAAAAGTTCACTGCTTTCCTTGTTTCAGTAAGTGGGTTTATTTGTGCTTGAGTGTTTTTAGGTGCATGGGCTTTTAGCAGAAGATAAAAGCTGATAAATGGTGGCTTTGAACTGAACAAACAAAACAACTCCTGGAATTGACATTCACCTGTATTCTGGTATCCAGCCTATTAGAATGAGACTAACCCCTGTTAAAGGAGGAGGTCATATATTCCTTTATAATTTCCAGCAGAAAATTCTAATAATTTTCCTAGGATGTCATTTTTGGGAGTGGTTAAATAAAACAGGTTTATATATGGGAAGTAGAGAAACTGTTGTTCTACTTTTTTCAGATATAAGGAATTTTTATTTAAGACTTTTACTCAAGGTCAGTTTCTGCTCTGTTGTACTTCCTGCTGTAGACCTAAGCCAGAAACAGAATTTAACCCTTAACTTGCTACTGTTTGAAAGGCCAGAATCTATAGTTACAGGCACGTTTTTGGTTCATCTGCCCTCTTTACAAGGAATTCTCACTAGTGACATCTTTCATAGTGCTTGCCATAGCCCTCTTTGGGGCTCTGAATTGGTATGATGCTTCAGGCAACCTGCAATATAGCCCAGTCCTCTTGCTGCAGCTGTGAGCTCTTATTCTACCACCCCCAGATCATTAATGATGCTCTGGGCAAGTGGAGCAAGCTGATTGCTTACTTAGTCATAGATGAATTTCTGAATGTTCCTCTGACACACATTTTAAGCACAGATTCTGAATTGCTCTTCTTTTGCCTGGGTATGATGAGCTTAGAAAACAACAAGTGTTGGTCTAAAAATGTATATTGAAAAATACTGCCATTACAGAAATGACAAGGTGAAGAACATTTGTTTTTAAAAACAGAACTTAAAGATCTTAGGAGTCTTCTCAAGCCCAATGACATTTTCTTCTCATGAGCTATGAACAGGAAAAAATGACACTCTCTAAATTATCCCCTGAACCATTTTCTTTTTTTAACCTCAGCTAAAAACACAGCTAATGATTTGAAATCTATTAATATGTATGTGTAAACAAAGACTTGAAATTATAAACTGAAATTATAAACATTTATGTATTAACTATTTAACTCTATCACCTTTTCTTGCTGGTGCCCTTTGAGTTTGCTCTTTGAAATTCAAAGGATCTGACAAATGTGGGCATTGCAGGCTCATTTTAGGAAAAAACTGCCTCTAACATATGTGTGTTTGTACCCTTTTTATTTTAACACAACGTAGGAAGATGAAAGCAAGAGTGACGGTAAATAAAGCACCTTTTCTTCTTCAGCTGTAGGATATACAGTTTCATAACAGTTGTTTCTAAATATTGCAGAAACACCATGACTCCATGGTGGCATGTTAAAAATGTCACAGGGAGGCAGACTCCTCATGTACCAAACAAAAAGCACCGTGTGCTGAAGCTGGGGAGTTTGGTTCCTGTGCAGTCTACCTGGTATTGGCCTTGCCGTCAAATGGGAACTCAGGGTCTTATAAACTTAGCAGCTCTTTCTCTAGGTAGCAGCAGTTTTTCTTTTCACAAATCTCTTCATTAATTAGCAATTACCCAGCAGCTGCATGTTGAGGTGCTGTGAATCTGTTTAATGTTTCTTCCCAGAATCCCTCGTGAGCCCTGCTGAAAGGGACAGGGGGCCATCTGAGCAGCAGTCCTTACCTATCAAGATGTGGAAGGCAGCATCCTCCTCTGAGTACCATGGAAGAACAGCTGATACATGAGTGAAGGACAGCCCATGGGTTGGATCTGAGATGCTGAGAACGGAGCAGACTAGCCAGCTCCTTTGGGATGAGGTGGATGGGTAAGATAGATAGGAATTACTAAAGTTGTTACTGGGTTATCATTTTTATAATCTCTAGTGGCAGATAACCAGGGGTAAAGGTGGAAAGCTCAGTGAGTGATTAGCTGTCTCATGAGAAACTCAGCCTCTGGTCCTCCTGTGTTTTGTAGTTCTTAAGAATTATAACTTTTATTATCCAACCACAGGAAAATTCAGATAAGGAACTTCTGCAGAAAAACATTAGGGGACATAAAAAAGCATACTACAGACCTTGACTTTCAGAATCCAAAGGATCAGATTCTCAATGTCCTTACTCAAGGAACTATGCAAAAAGTATTACTATTTAAGCAAGTAATGCTACTCAATGACAGTTTTAAAATGGAAATCTCTTCCTGAAAAGAAATGTATGTGTGAATGTAAGCAAAATAAGTCTTGGAGAGAGCAGTCTCTGAGGTTTACTAGTAAGGGCAACCACAAAGCAACTTTCTTCCTTCTGCAGCCTGCAAATATTTTCTATAGGAAAACAGTTGATTATTTTTTTCCTATACTCTAAATTTAATTTATGCCCAGACCTACATCTGGCCTAACTTGCTTATGTATGTCTCTTGCATGTATGTCTCTTCCCTGAGTGCTTCCTTCACAAATGTCTGTCTTGCTATGCTTCCCCATCTCCTAAGTAATATAGGAGGTTTGGGGAATTCTTCTATTTGTTTGAGATATAAGTAATCATTAAAGGATGCTTTTAGGTTAAAGACTTTTTAGTGTTAAAACCTAGCAATGTTTCATAAGCATTAAAACAAAACTTTCAGACAAACAGCATAATTCTCAATACAGTCTGTGGATTAGCAACAAAACCAGCTTCTTCTGCACAATCACAGGAATATGTCTTCATTTTCCTGCAAAATTTTAATCTAATAAGCAGCGTTTGAAATGTGCCATGACCACTGGGATGTTCTAGAAGAACAGGGAGTGCATGTTTCCCTTATGGGACTCTCCTCCTTTCAGTGCAGAGAACATCCACCTTGAAGTTTCACTAGTGAAAGCTATGGCCATCTGTCTGAAAGGGTGCATGCCTTTCTTCTTGCTGCTTCTGTCCTCCCTCTTCCCACTCCTCTTTCCATATTTACTTACAAACACTTTCCTGACTTCTTTTTAGCTCTTCATATGGCTGGCACTTATAGCCTGTCTCTATTAATCCTTAGTATCTTTCTTCTTCAGCTTTGGCTCTTGTCTCCCTCCTTTTCGTCTCTTCCTAGGGCGTTTTTCTCCAGACCTGATGGCAGTGGCACACCTGATCCCACTCCACCTGGTAAACTTGTGCTGCTGATCAGTCCATGAAGGGTCCAGAGAGGTGAAAATGGTGGGGAGGTCAGAGTTTGCTGATGCTGTTACCCGTAGTAGAGTAGAAAGCTAAAGCAATTATAGTACACAATACAAACCTTAGACCATGAGTCGTAGGAATGAGGCACTAAATATAGATAGAGAAACCAATGACTGAACAGGCACTGGAGACCTTCCATGTATGCCATGGGACCATGTTTGCACAAAAACTTTTCAGTGCATTATTGCACCTGAAGCTCTAGTAGAAGGGTTTCTTATTAGTGTCTGGTTTACGACTGTATAGTAATTGACTTTTTTGTCTGACATGACTGAACAAAAAGAGAAAAACAGTTTGCAATTACCTGAAACAAAGCAGTTTTGGTTTTCTTGGGCAATTGAAAAGGAGGCAAAAGGAAAATATTTAGGCAGGACCAACACTCATTCATAAATAATACATTTTTTATAGGGCTTAGGCTTGGATATTAAAGGGTAGAAAGGAAAATACCTTTTGTATTCTGTATAAATTATTACATGGCTTTGCACTTTTGAAATGGATACATCAAGATAAACTGTTCAAATTTTTCCCCAGTTCTTCTCAGGCCACTTTTTTTTTTTTTTTTTTTTTTTTTTTTTTTTTTCCCCCACCCTGNTTTTTTTATGTTTTGCTTACATTATGTATGGATATCCTCAAAACAATATTTTTTGGAAAACAATTGTCTGCAAAAAACCTGCTCACCTAGCTCTTTCAGTGGAACATAACAGTATTATATCCTTCCAACTTGCTCTTCTGTTAGAGCCTGACTCATGAACAATGTTTTATCCTTCAGTGTGACCATATACTTGGGAGGGGGCCACAGATTTAAATCAGGCAATTTAATGTTTCCAATTATAGGAAATGTATTTGGAAGGATGCCAAAATGCTAAATAGCTTGACAAAAAAGAAAGGTTCTTTGTTTCAATTATTTCTTATTGCACTACTTGCTTCCCTTGCTACCACTTTACTAGAGACGAGAACTCTGCAGGAGATCCTGTTCTTTATTAATTTATTTTAAACTTATTAACTGTATTCACAACAGCAATACCAAAGTTTGAATTCAAAGGCAAGCTCTGGATAAGGAAAGACAGTCCAGTGGTTTATGCCATTAACTTGGAACTGGAGAAGAGTGGCCATAATTCCCACTTCTGACAAAGCCTCCTTGTGTGATCAAATCACTTGGACCCTGATGATTAGAGGTGTTTCATTTTACTCCTGTGGAAAATCATGCAAGTCAGGAACCTCTAGTGATCTGATGCTTCATCTCTCCTTGGAACAATTTCTGCTTTTGGAAGGGTTTGTGAAGACAGCTATCTGAACAAATACACAGTGATTATTTAAGAAGTCCTGAAAGAAATGTAACACATGAGCACACTTCATTCTCTTTGTAGTAACTTGTGGGAATGGGTTTAGTTTTGTACCCTGCTGGCCAGGTGTCAAGCCCTCCTCCTCCAGGCAGAGGGAATGGGCCAATTCTTTTCTGTAGTTCCTACGCCCTTCCTGGTATGGGAATCAATGGGAATGGTAACTGGAAGCTGAGATCAGGATTTTCAGTCCATTCAATAACTTTCTAATTAAGAGAGAGGCCTTATGAGATAATGTAGCAGCAAAGTTAGCTACTCCCCTGAGGATTAAGGAGTTTAAAGGGTCACAGATTGTTGCAGCGACTAGTTGATGACATTAGGAGTTTACTGCTTGTTTGGATTTTATCAACAAAATGTAGGTGAGATAAGAAGAAGAACCCACAGCAAAATTTACAAACCAATTAGTCAGCATTATAACAAGTCACTTCACAAGCGGAAACACAAATAGAAATGTTTATATTGAGGATTTATCTAGCCCTTCGAACTCTCTTGTTCCTGGTTTAAAATACTTGGGTTTACTCACTGAAATACTCTACTTGCAGTAGCATTGGGTTAAATACAATAGAACAACATGTTAAATTGTTTGTTTGTATAATGACTTGTGGGACTGGTCCTCACTCCTTGCTTGGTGCAATTTAACAGGGATTATACAAGCTCAAGAGCTGTGCTACATAATTAGTTGTCAACTAATTCGTTCTAAGGCAGGGTTACAGGAAGAAAATTTGCACTATAGATAGTTACCAAAATGTGTATTTTACTGCTTATGTTATCCCACTGCTGGCATTTACGTTTTTCCATGGAGAGCTTTATAAACCACAGTATCACTCTATGGCTCTAGATACATACGTTGCTGCCTAGGACATCTGTGACACAGCCGTCTGTCTAGACTGCACTGCATCACTGTGTAACGCACCAAATTCTTCCACGCAATAGCAGAGCCTGTGTTTGTCTCATCACAAAGAACAGTGAGATGAAAGCTGATGGAGCTGGGTTAGGAAAACCTGGTCATACCTGCATCGTGACAACATGTTGGACTATCCCAGAGGTCACAAGATTGGTTCAAATTCAGCATTTCTTCCTTGTCCTGCTCCAGAACGTACTCAGAAACTTCTCCACACTACTGTCCCATAACCAAGTTTGACCCTGACAGAAGGCTGGGAGCTATCTCTGCATTATAGAGTAGATTTAGTCCTTTTCAGAGATGCCAAGTAACTGCAGAGCTTGCAGTTCCTGAGGGTGCTCGATATGTTTGAGGCCCAGGTTCATGCACATAAGGCTCTTGTGCTGAGGAGCCAAGACTGAGTTTCCCAAACCAATCAGTGACCCAGGTGCATTCAGTTTCTGTACCTGGGGTTAAATCTAGCACATCATTCCTTGGGGAGCAGGAAAAACAGAATTGTCTTTCAAAAACCAGTTGCCACAAATATGGTCCTATTGTCAGAAATCCAGAAGTATTGGACTTAAATTTCAATTAAATAGTCATCATTATAAAATATTACACTGCTCACTTGTGTGTACATGCAACAATTGCATTTCATTATTTTTATTAACCATTCAGTAGTTACAAAGACTCATTTATGACCACTTACCAGCCAGACTCTTAATATTTGTAGTGCAATTAGCCTGAAATAGTCTTGAATAATGTCCTGCTTGCAACTGAAGTAATAAACCAAGAGCACCAGGGGACAGAAAGGCTAATTAAAGGGGACAATTGGAGAAACAATCCAGTGTTGGATGGCTGGAAACATGCTGTTACAGTTCCTGTATGGGGTAGATTTAAGCTAAAGGTGATTAAACCTTAAAAGTATTTGGTTTCTTTTTGCAGGTCTGTTTGGACTCACTTGACCTGACTCTCATTTACAGCCAGACTTCTTTACACTTCCAGTGGCAGTATAAAAAAGTCTTTAGGAGGATATTTACTGCCGAAGCGATCTAAAGAGGGCCTAGCATAAAAGAGCAGTAAAAATCAGACTGGACAAAGACATTAATAGGAACAGTTTTCCTACCCCTGTGTGCTCAATATTTTATAAAGGCAGTGGGATTCTAGGGAATTAGTACCGTTGCTGTATAATGAACTGTATCCAGATATGTTGTGTAATTGCTGCTAACTAACATCCAAACCCTCCTAAGGTCTGTCTGAGTTTTCAGACACTCTGGAGTACTTGGCCACCACTCATAAACTGAATTGGGTAGCAGTGATTAGTGTCCTCTTGTCATGCTTCCAAAATCTGCTTTTTATTGGGAAAACTATTCCCCAATTGTCTGCCCCACGCATATTCATTAAGCATACAGTGTTGTAGTTTTATGTGTGGGCTCTTAATGAGACTGAGCTAAAAATCAAGACAGCTGAAGCATAGGACAATTTAAGACTTTTGTCACCAAGTTTGGTGTTTCATGTTTCCAAGCTTTCTTCTTCTGGTTGGAAAGCCAACCTTACTTTTCTGTTCAATTTTTAAACAAAACCTCATCTCATCTTCTGATCATGTGAGTCTAAGAGCTTTAGCTTTCTTTCTTAAATAACTGAGATTTGTGGTGGAGATCCAAGAGTAGATAATGCTGGAAATTTGAGACTAGCAATGTAGCTTTACTGGTCAACCATGTGAGTACACTGTCCTTTCAGCTGAAATCAGTAGGAGTTTTGCTACTGATGGCTTCAGTGGGGAAAAAATTGGACCTGAGTGACACTATCATGTTCATTCCTAGAGAAGTAACAGATGAGAAAATAGAGTTTGGATTGTAATAACTTGATAATCAACATTATATTCCTTGGTTATCTTATACATGATGTATTTGACCTATACAAAATTGCTTTAAAAAGTTTTAAGGGTGGTGTAGGGGACTATATTTTTTCCCATATCACTGGTTATGTGTATGGATAGGAACTCAGAGGGACTCTGGAAATGCTGGTCTTCCACTAAACAAGACACTCAGCTGCTTGTAAGTGGCTTGCTTCTGTGTAAGGCCTAAGCTCCCACCTCTGGCTTAGTGTGCACTCACTCATGTCAGCGCACATTGAAGGATGACATGGTCCCTGACTCCTAACCCTGGGCTAGCAGTATCTTAAATGACCTGTGTGCCACCTTTGCCAGCAGTACTGTAGGGAGCAGACTTAGCCAGTGTGAAAAAGGTCCAACAGGATTAATCAGAACTGATAAAGACATGAACAGAGATGTTTTTAAAATAATCTGTCCATGTGGGCTGGTACTTTGGGTCATGTCTAACACATTCCTTACAACATGGTCCTTAATGCATGTATCTCTTTTATGTTTTTTTCCTTATTTTTATCAGTTAGATGTGATGTAGAAGATGGTCTGCATCAGCTCCACTCTTGTACAGGTCAGCTTTATACCAGGTTTAAAATCACATGTATCCATAGAATCATTTAGGTTGGAAAATCCTTAAGATCATCAACTCCAACTGTTAACATAGCACTGTCAAGTCCACCACTAAACCATATCCCCAAGCACCACATCTACACGTCTTTTAAATACCTCCCAGGGACAGTGACTCAACTACTTCCCTAGTCATCCTCTTCTAATGCTTGACAACCCTTTCCATGAAGAAACTTTTCCTAAAACCTGATCTAAACCTCCCCTGGTGCAACTTCACCCCATTTGTTCTTGTCCTGTCACCAGTCACTTGGGAGAAAAGACCAACCCCCATCTCGCTATAACCTGCTTTGAGGTACAGATGAGGTCTTCCCTCAGTCTCCTGTCCTCCAGACTGAACAACCCCAGTTCCCTCAGGCACCCCTCATAAGACTTTTTCTCTAGACTCTTCATCAGCATTGTTGCCCTTCTTTGAAGACGCTCCAACACCTCAATGTCTTTCTGAAAGTGAGGGGCCCAAAACTGAACACAGTGAATTCTGAAGCTGACTACTGAATACAGTATTCTTGACACTTCATTTCTGATGTAACTCCATTCAAGTGGGAACAGATAACACATGGGGAAAATCTAACTGTAGAGATTTCTAAGATTTCTTTCCATCCAATTCATCTCAATAACCAGCTGGGGGAATAACATGGTAAATATTGCTTTGTCTGCTTTTCAAAGGGACATATCAGGCAGCATCATTCAGTATATTTTGAGAGGTTAGAGATATGCTGTCTGACAAAAAGGTCTTTGAAATTTAGGAAGCATCTAGTTGCCAAAAGAACAGCAGTTTGGTTTAACTGGGAGATGCATAGGGGAATGTGGATGGGTCTGCGGATGAGTAAAGGGACACTAGGCCTTCAGTGAAAGTTATTCACCCTACTGATTAGGGACTAGACAGAGTCTAGAGACTAGAGAGTATAAAGGTGAGATATATGGCAGAAAAGAAGAAGAAAAAGAAAAAAATCAGATGTGAAATCTGAAGTAGCCTGATCAGGCAGCCTGCTTGGAGTCTCAGCTGAACTAATGGGAGAGTCATATACAGGAAAGTCAGGTCAGAAGATTTATAGGTAATGATCAGACTCAAACTGACTATAAATTCTCTGTGCATTTTTTTTCCATAGCAAGTCAATGCTCTTTTAAGCAAGTTATATACAAGGAAAAGATTTCTTAAAGGGCAGGAGAAGTCATATTATTTATTCATAATTTAAAAGTAAGAAATATGTAATTTTTGAAAATAATTTTAANGGCACAACACTTTAAAACTCACTTAGGAATGGAGCAATCCACAAGAAGCGGTGTGAAATGCTCAGAGTACCAGGCTTAGATGGATAGTTGGCAGAACTTCACAGGCGATGGTGTCTTCTGGGGACTCAATCCTATAAATTAGGAGAGGATTTTATTGCAGGCTAGATTTATGAATGTAATATTTATGTCAGAGAGGGAGAGGAGAGAAGAACGATTTTTAAAACTTTGTTTAAAATATTTCTTGTAAAAAAGTCTCATTAATTTTTATCTTTATAAGCCAGCTGGATAATTCTATAGAGAGCGAATTTAAGTATTTTAAGATT
>VXBW01007109.1:1174478-1194374 GCA_013400375.1 Thinocorus orbignyianus
GAAATCTGAAGTAGCCTGATCAGGCAGCCTGCTTGGAGTCTCAGCTGAACTAATGGGAGAGTCATATACAGGAAAGTCAGGTCAGAAGATTTATAGGTAATGATCAGACTCAAACTGACTATAAATTCTCTGTGCATTTTTTTTCCATAGCAAGTCAATGCTCTTTTAAGCAAGTTATATACAAGGAAAAGATTTCTTAAAGGGCAGGAGAAGTCATATTATTTATTCATAATTTAAAAGTAAGAAATATGTAATTTTTGAAAATAATTTTAGATGACAGAAAGTTGAAACGAGCAAGGGAAACTAGGAAGTAACCTGTCCTCTGAGGAAAGTAGAGTGCAGAATTTATACATTGCTTGTGATGGATCTCATTCCCAAAGTCTATCTTGCTCGAGGTCCTTGGATCTGGGAATTGTCTTACAGTATTTATTGGTCTCACAGTTCAGATTCCAGGCTTCTCAGTAGTGCAAAAGTGCAGAAGAATTGTGGGTTTGAGTCAAACTCACTCACTGGTAAGGGCAGCTTGTTAAAAATTATTCTTATCGTACATCCTTCTGTTTGCTTTCAATATCAAGGTCATAAAGAGGTTGGCTATATAAGGCGAGATGCTAGGGAAATGCCTCTCTTTAAAGGCTGCTAAATTACATCTGTGTAAGCAGCATTATATGGTNAACGATTTTTAAAACTTTGTTTAAAATATTTCTTGTAAAAAAAGTCTCATTAATTTTTATCTTTATAAGCCAGCTGGATAATTCTATAGAGAGCGAATTTAAGTATTTTAAGATTTTGGGAAGGACACTTGCATCTTCTTTTCTTTTAGTGGTTGCATTAATTTCTCTGTTTCTGGAAGCCCCTGTGTTTAGGATTTTTAGAGACCCTTCTCTAAACATAAATATCTAGGCTTTTTAAGGTGGACACAGTTCTCTACATCCCAGGCTTTGCTGGGTATTCACGTGTGGGAACAGTATCAAATCACAGTGTTTATAAAGATGTATTAGATGACCAGGAAAGAAATAGTAGGCCCCAGATATTTCACCTTGATATCACCTCTGAGAATCTAAATTTTAAGTGACAGAGGAAAGTGTTGGCATTTGTAACCCTCAGTCTTCTGAAATATGGCAAAGTTCATATAATGAGTCCCTTTCCCTTGTGCTCCCCGAGGCTGGACATCAACCGAAGTGTCTCTGAACCTTTAAACATAAGCCTTTGACAACTGATAGATATTGGTTAGCTTTCTCCACCCCCTTAAAGAAAATAAGAAAAATACGTTGCTAAACCATGTGGCTATATGGTCTAGCTGCTCAGGAAGGATGAGTAGCCCTGTCTTCAGGCTTCTTAGTCCACACCAGAACTGTTTTGGCTCTTTGGGAGTGTTCACTGAGGGAGTCTGAGTCTCAGGAGATTGTCCCTTGTTGACAATTGCCAACAAGCAGCAGATGAAGTTTATTAAGTTGCTTGGAAGTGTCTTAAAGTGTTGCCCATCAGCTCCCTTTCATATGCCACAGGGCTGAAATTAGGGCTCTAACATCTTGAAACCCTGATGGTTTTTCGAGATAAAATCCTTCCTGCAGGAGAAGGTGGGATGTGGCCATCTGAATGACCTCTCCTTAGTCAGCGTGCAAGACAGCAGTGCTGTTGCTTACTTGATGCCCCTTACTGCAGCAGAACAAGACTGCCATGTTCTGCTTTCCCTACAAGCAACAGGAGCTGCCCGCACTGTTCACCAGGGAAAATCTGGCCAGTGAGGAGCAGTGTCTGTGCAATTATGCAGTACATCAGCATGTATGCCCATAAAGACATTTATGATTCATGTCAGTGCAGTGGATAGCAAGGTAGGTATAATTAGGCCATAAGAGAAGATCCAGCTGGGGTGTGGAGGATTGTCTAATGCTGCCAGTTCCAAGGGGTTGCAATGACGTACTAATCCAGGCCCAGACATGTTTTAATCAACTCCATCTTTATTATTTATATATCGTTATATGGCAAACAAGCTCTTACACTAAAGAGGAGAGAAACACGCAAATAGGTAAGTCCTGTATCCTGCAGCTCCTGAAGGGAGAGATATCTCTGTCCCATTTGGGGAGTGAGCAAAAATACAGGTGAGAAGCAAGGAGATGCATTAATAGATGCTCTCCTGTGTCCTTGTCACAATGTGCATGGATCCAACTGGAACTGCTCCCTCAGTGCTGACCTGACTTGCCAATGAAGCCCAGTGGCTGAAAAAAGGGTCTTGAATAAGAGTGAGAAGGTGCCACTGCTGAGATTGAGCACTGTGCTGGAGGTTTTCCATGTCTCTCCATCCTCCCTTCCCTCTCTATCCAAAGCCTGTGTCTGTGGGAGAGGTATAATAGCTCTGCTGTCATGCCAAACTGTGGCTCATAACCTTGTTCCCTGGTCACCCATTTTGGTTCTCACCCTGACGCTTTCCAGTGGTGGCTCATCAGGCCCATATATTTGGCTATGAAAGGTGACAAATCTGACAGATGAGCTTCACCATCACAGTCAGGATGGCTGCAGTCAGGGCAAGGGGCTTGTCAAAGCAGATGTCACCTCAGCCATAGCTTTCAGTGCTGTATAGACAATATCTTTGAGCAGAAGCGGAGCCTAAGGAATGACAGAGATTTGCAGCAGTAGTGAATCAGCTCTTGCCAACCTTTTCCTTCTAATGTCACTCATTAAATTGAAGTATTTGTAGCTAAATTTAGTGGTGGAGTTGAAGATTAGGACTCTCCAGAGACTGAGAGCAACTCTGCCCAAGTGCTCCTTAGGGTCTTGGGAAAGTGCCACGCGTTGATGACAAACTGAGATTTAGTGGATAAGGAAGGTGATCATATAGAAGCCTATTTCTTGGTGAGATGCTTGTGCTGGCGGGAAAGAATGGAGCTGTTAGTTGCAGTGGCTGCAAATGTGGAGGAAAGGGAAGGGAAAAAAGCATTTTGTTAGTTCCTGCCATAGGTAGCTTTTTGCTGTTTTTTTTCTAAATGATTACGAACTTCCCATACTTCCTAATAATCAATCTCCTTGTGCCATTCCCTTGTATTCAGGGAAGCATAACTGAGAGTGGTCACAGGCAAGGAGATTCCCTGTCAAATATTTCAAATGAGGAAGTGAGAGACAAGTTCAATAATGCTGGTTAGTTTTAGGAAGGGTCTTTTACTGCATTGCACCTCTCCCTGGTGGTTACTGACAACACCTGGTAAACTGGTATGCTCTTATGGATACTGTCTTTGAAAATGAAAATATGATGCAGATAATTCATAAGACTTTCTCAGTCACTCAGTCTTCCACTGTAGGAGGAGATGGGGAGAAGCTGCAGCCTTACTCTAGCACTTCTGTGTTTTCAACTGCTTTTCACACAACCTGATGTGGCATAATGGTAGGGCTGTCCCACAGCCCGTTGTAAATCTGTATGCTGAGCCCTCTTCAGATTAAAAAGCACAAAAATAACCAATCCCTCTTGGAAAGTCTGGCTGTAATATCTAAGACCTTACAATCAGAACAAACAAACCGGAGATAAGGCTGGAGAATAGGGACATAACATTAAAGAAATGCCATTTATTATGATAAATGACTTAGCAGTGATTTAAGGTATTGAAATATTATCATAGAAATAAACACTTGATGAAAGCAGAAGGAGAAGTGCCTGAGGTAATAAAGATTTATGGATTGCTGGTTGAACCACAAAGATTTAGACCAGAATGGCAGTGAAAAAACAAGCTTGTTGAAGTGAAGATTGCATGTGAAAGAAACTGAAGAGGAACTAACCCCTGCCTAAGTGAAGGAAAGCAGCATCTACTGGGAGTGGGAAGGCTTTTCTGCTTACAGCCATTATTTTTCTTATCAGAAAAAATTCCTCCTTGGAAAAAGCCAACTATTGCCCCATTTGATCTGTTGATATCAGAATGGTAGTGATGGTGGTGGTGAGAATTCCTTGATACCAGGAAAGATCATGGAGAGAATAATCTTGAGTGAACTCTCATGGCAAGTGCAGGGCAACCAAGGGACCAGGGCCAGCCACGTTAGTTTATGAAAGGGAGGTCTTGCTTAACCGAGCTGATCTCTTTCTATGACTGTGTGACCCGCCTTCTGGATGGGAGGAAGGCTGAGGACACTGTGGTCAGACACTGTAACAGCCTGCCCAGTGAGGTGGTCAAGTGACCTTCCCTGGAGGTATTTAAGAAACATGTAATGTGGCACTTCAGGGCATGCTCTAGTGGCCAAGACTGTAGGGTTTTTTTGTGTGTGTATGGTTGGACTTGGCGATCTCAGAGGTCCTTTCCAACCATGACAATTTTGTGCCTCTGATTCTGTGAAAACAGAAACACAAAACTGAGAAAAAGAACTGTAGTACCAAGACATTACTGAAGGAGTGTTGGGAGCACCTGCACACAGATGTGAGGGACTCACTGTTCATGAGAGGAAATTGTAGCTCAAACTGATGTCATGCAAGTACTATATTTTTTTTCACACTGATAGTGAGCCACTATCTGCTCAGATAGAGCAGAAAAAGAACAAAAAGGAAAAATATTAAACACACAGTGGAAAATAGACAAGGAACTGCCATCACACT
Organism: Thinocorus orbignyianus; assembly: GCA_013400375.1. Taxonomy (NCBI): domain Eukaryota; kingdom Metazoa; phylum Chordata; class Aves; order Ciconiiformes; family Thinocoridae; genus Thinocorus; species Thinocorus orbignyianus. Next base: position 1,179,049 of record VXBW01007109.1, read on the forward strand.
AATCAAAATGGATATTCTCATAGGGAAGAGCAAGGTCACAAAAGATAAACTCCAGTTATACAAACAAATCAAGTACAATAATGAGGACTTTTCTGGCTAACTGTCTAATTGACATGGTGTGCTGCAAATATGCAGAACCAAATTGGTCTTCCAAAATAACTGAAAACACTTTTAAAAGCTCTTATCTATCTGCATTAGATAAAGCACGCTGCATACATATTCAGGATTAATCAATTCACTGAATAAATGGCGTAAATAATACTAGGTAATTCCTATATGGTGAAATTTTTCACTTTACTGTGTGACTACACAAATCCCAGACATCACCCAAATTCTCCCTCATCCCTGAAATATGATTAAAGAGGATGTCAACCATTCACAGGCATGACCACCTTCTATACAGGATTATTTGAACACATACACACAGATACTACTGAGCTAAGTAAACACAGTAACTATATTAAGGACATTTGCTTGAAAGCAATGTAATAATGTGCCATAGATGTATTTCTTAGTACAAAAGATCTGTGTGAATATGGTTAATATATAGTGCACACTTGTACAGGGTTTAGAAAAGGGAGCCTGTAAGCATGACTGCTTCCTCCAGGCGTGACCTAAATGATCACATTAGTATTACATATAGACAAATATATAACAGTTGATTGTCAGCACTAACTGTAAGGGTTGCACAAGCCTGGTTACCACTCCAGAAGTGGCATGGGGAACCAGACTTGTGGTACCCTCTAGCTAAGATGATGCTTGACTTCATATTGGAAAGCTGAGCTGCTTGTGGAACAGGAGTAAGATTAGGTGGATAATTATTTTTCTCCTTGCTTACCTCTTTGTTCCCTAAATATTATGTTATTTACCATGAAAGGTTTTCATCATTTGTCATAGAAACATGGTTTCAGAGTCCTTCTCCTTGTCTCCACCGTAAGGATGATATAACATCTTTATGATAGTTATAGGAACACCTTACCTGTTACCACTGATATTAGAATGTTGATTTGACTCACTGGCACAATAAATATGCAGAACTAGGTAAAAACAGGGTGTAACCAAGGGTATAGACAGGTGAATACAAGTTATTAGTAATGGGAGAACCCACTGCATTATTTCAGTGCCTGGGCACTTTGCTCAGCCCATGGCTGACCCAAACCAAGCAGATAATACTTTGCTCACACTGGTCTCCTTCTGACCCACACTGGTCTCCTTCTGACCATACTTTGCTCATACTGGTCTCCTTCTGACCCACACTGGTCTCCTGACCCACCAGATGCTCTTTTCTTGTGGAGAAGAGTCTAGAAGTCCAACACTCTCCCTCAAGCACTTTTACTGGGGGTACTACCATGCCTGTGGTGTTTCCTCCTTGATGTGCAACATTCAGTATGCTGCAGTCTCATGGCTGTTGCATTGAACCAGCTCTGTGGAATTTGATTTCATAGTCCATTGTAAAAACTTGTGGTCTTGGCAGATGTCATATTTGTGGCAATATTAAGTATTTTCAGTATTATCTACCAACTTCTCTGGGGAGACTGTTCTGACTCGGTCAAATTTATTCTTTGCTTAACCCCATGGCCCCAGCCTTCCACAGTGTAAATACCTTGGTGATTTCACCAGCCTGAGTTCACATCTAGGCATGACCGAACAGTAGAAGTACGTTCTGATAGACAGGCCCAGGACCAGATACTTCAACTCAGCTTCTTTCTCTCTCTTTCACAGGTAGAATACAATGGATAACAAATGAATGAGGACATGGTAGGACTAGGGGTTTTGAGTTGCTCCTTGGATCCATTGACCCTATGTCTTGCTTTCCCATTGTGCTATAGCCACTACCCAGTGTGTTTCACTGGGAGTTCAAACAAGACTGAGACTATAGCAGGGGAGAGGAGAACAGGAGGTGGGGTGTCAGATAAACCTGTCTCTGGATGTCCTTCACAGCTCCAGTGACCACTGTGGTGTCTCTGCCAGGTCCATTGAGCAAACAGGGGACTCTGTGTGGAGCCACGCTGCCCTGGGATGTGAGCATCAGCCCCAGTGCACAGCCTACGTAAAAGGGAATGTTCAACCCAATTACCTGTTAGGCTAAATGAATTAACTAGATAATTCCTGACACAGAGCGGGAAGGAGTGGGAATCTTTTCGTTACTTTCTTTGGCCCATTCTGGGAGAAACTCCTTTTCAGCACCCCTGAAGTGATCAGACAGGTTTTCTGGAGCTATTTCTGCATAGTGAACGTACTAATTTCCTTAAACAAACCCAGAAATGCTTCAGCCTTTAGGCCAATCTTTTTCAAACTCAGATGCCTACAGTTACTCTCTTCAGTCTGAAGTGAGATATTTAAAAAGAAGTCAGTTTATTTCAGTCATATACGTGCTAATCAGAAGTGGAGACAAGCCCGGAATTGGATGAATCCTCCAAGGAAGTGCAGTGGAAACAAGTCTGGACAATTGATTAATGCAGAAAAGCTGACACAAAGAAATGAGAACCAGACTTTCATAACACCCACTGCTTAAGTATTTACTTTGCTAGTTCTATAAACAGCAGAAGTTTCGTCTGAAGGGAAATTTGTGTTGAATTATGCACTAAATATCAGCTACATTTGTCTTCAACATGGCCATATATTCTATTCATGGTCTATTCAGACAGACATGATTTTTTTTATTACACTATTAGTTTATGACAGGTACATATTTTGTACATTGTGCCATGATGTAATTTCATCACTTACAAATTCTTCAGCTTTATTAAAAAATATTAAAAACCAGATGAGATCCCACCACAGTGGAGGAGAATCAGCAAGAACTGTCTGGAGTATGAGGGCAGAATTGAGTTCACAAACGTTATACTTTGTGTTTTATGTGATTCTTGGGGTAATCAAACATTGTGATTTTATTCCCTTTTATAGGTGAAAAGCTGAGGTTGCCTTTTTTAAAAGGTCCACATTACAAAAATGGGGCAATAATCAGCTTCCTGACATATGTCCTTCCTGAGGTTCTCCCAGTGACGTATACAAAGACCTATATGTGGTTAACAAGGTGAGGTCTGGCTCGCTGTCTGAAGCCGTGTTGACTGCTGGGGTAAATATGCTCAGTTTCTTCACCCATAGAATAAGGATCATAATACTTGAAAGGCAAAGGGTTCTATTAAGACTTGCTCATGTCTTAACCCCAGTTACAACATGTAAAATACTGTCATAAATGCAGAGGGTTAGTTATGATTCTTACGACCGAAATTGGTTTGCCAAGAGCAGCGAAATTACATCGGAGCTCTTAGTAGCTATTCACCTTCACCCATGCCTGTGAAAAATAGTTTGGAAATTGCAGGAAAATGCCCTGAGAGTTGGTTGAGATTTGTCTTTTAATCTTTTAACCTGCACATTCAAAAGGTCACCTAAAAATGAAACTTTGTTTTATGGATGTGCTGCATTAAATGATTAAATGACCTGTTAATTGATAATCAGGTACTTGGGTTTTTTAGGTCTGGATCAAAATGTCACTATGAGCTTTGGGTAGACATCCTCTAGACTGCTTGGTAATGGCAAAAGGAAGGACCCGTCTCTTGCCCCATGTCCTGTTTCCCCCAGCTGAGCTCCCTGGCTGTGACCCTGGACCTGGCCCATCCCCTTACCGTGTCTGGGCCTGCTCATGGGTCCCATTATCAGCCTGAGCTCTGCCTTTGTGTTCATTCTCTGGGGGATGATCCCCATGGGGGAGGTCATGGTCCACACCAGGTCACCACCATGGCCTGACCTGGCTGCTCTGCACTAATAACTGGTGCTGCCTGACAGGCATAAGAAAGATGAGTAGCACAATGGTGATTTGTTGGGTCTACTGGTCATCAGTATAGTAGGTGTATGGACTGCCTTGATCTCCAGCCGTGGCAGTGTAGATAATCCTTCAATGAAAGTCATCTCCACTTGGGTGTGCTGGGTTCCTCCCAAAGAGTGGAATGGATTAGAAGGGTGGATACTTAGAAACCAAAAAATCAGGCCCTGTTTTCAGTGGTAACATGTGGATGATGCACTCATAATTCAGCCTTTCTGGTCACTTTGAAAAAGGGCTGATCTGCCTTATTCTGCACCCAGATGGATTATTAGTTTTGATGTAATGTAGAAACACCCTGCTGGGAAAGGCCAGCCAAAAATATAGTCATGCATGTGTGGCCTTCCTTTTAATTCCCAGCATGCCTTCATTGTTGGGCTGACTGAATTATACCTGCTGGAATCTCAAGTTAGCTTTGTGGATCTAAAAGACATTGTACTTGTTTCGAGAGCATTTCTACTTGAGCTAAGTTCTAATTACTTGGTATAAAATTCTCTCTGGTAGAAAGAATGTATGTATTAATTGCTATGTACATATCTGAAACTATGCAAAATGAACCCACAAATTTGTCAACTACAAGAAGAATCATGTTGCTTATACTGTTGATTACATATAATTAGGATTTAAAAGATATACAGATGGAAAGGTAAACGAGCTAGGAACTCAACTTGGATTGAAATTGCTCATTGCTCTCAGACATTTTCACAACAAGCATCAGTTGTCAAGGGCTGCTTTATTTTGTTATTTAAATTCTCACTCAGACCTGAGAATTATTTTAATTAGATTAGATTATGACAACACATCTCCCTTAGTGTGGTCTTGTCCACGCAGAACCAATTAGTGGATCATTTCATCACAAGTGAGACTAAGAGAAGGGTGTGGACGTGTGAAGAGAGGGGGAAAAGGGAAAGCAGATGTGGTTCAGAGATTTTTTCCATCTGATTTTCAAAATAATTTCCCACCACTCTAATCCTACTCCCGCTGGCGTCAATTGGAGCTCTGCCATAGATTGCAGTGGGAGTAGGGCTAGGTCAGTGAATGACCCTTTTGAAACCACATCTTCATTTTTTTACATAAATGAAAGCTCTGTTAATCATTTTTGTTCACTGTGATAATTTTTGAAATTAAAAACTGTCAGAGATGGGAGGACAACATTGATTTTGAAGTGGACAACAGAAATCTCAGCGTAAGTATCTTTTGGAGTTGCTCCTTCAGATCCTGAGGTTTTCTTTCTCCATACAAAGAATTGTGGGGCTCATGCCACCTCACCAGGGCTTTCTCTAGATAGAGGCTGTAAGTCATCCTTTGTGCCAGAACCCTCTACTGAACCATGCCAGGCCATACTTGGGAACAGGAGAGTTTCCTTCTCTTCCAGCTAGCATAAGCTCTCTCACTGGAAGTCCTGGAGGGAGATTTTTTTTTTTTTTTTGTTCTGTATGAAGGCAACATGGCACTCCAGGAGAATGAAGAAGAGTGAGTCAAGCATGTAAGAAAGCCAGGTGGCACTCCAGGAGAATGAAGAAGAGTGAGTCAAGCATGTAAGAAAGCCAGGTAGCCCTCCTTGCTTTCTTTGAGACAGAGATATTTGGCCAGAAGAGGGTTGTTCAGAACCCTCCTTAATGAACTTTTGGACCAAACGTTTACAGGATGTCCTTCCTATGGTAACAATCAATAAATGCCACTGTGGGTTCTGTGACAGTGCAGTTACCTAAGGAAATACTCAGTGCAGATCTTGTAGTAAGGCTTGACTCAGAAATGCAGCCCTTGGATTTTCCTTTGGTTTGTTATATGCAAATGCAGACAAATGTGAAGAATAAGTTGTTAATTTTCTGGACTGCTTCTTGGTTAAACTGCTGGTTTTATATGTGTATGCATATTTAACATAAACATATATGTATATTTCCTGTGGCCACTGGAGAATCTTTTTGGATTGTTACCCTGATTTTTTGTATTTTATGAAACGCTGATTTCATCTATAAAAGTTCTGACCATTTGAGGGGTTTCATTGTACTATAATTTGCCCAGTGAGATACAGCTTCTTGCACTAATAAGGATTTTTATCTGTGAGTAAATCTTGAGGAGAATTTCTTTAAATAAATCAATGAATAGAAAAGAGTTACAGTCATAGGAAAGAGAGAAAGCGCTTTATGTCACAAATGTGATAGAGAAATTCCATTACTAAGGGGAAAAAAAACCACCTCAAACCATGTTGCTTGTGAGCAAAATATCTAAACAGAAGGCTTACTGGCACATGTTTCTGAAAACCTCAAGCATACTGTATAAATGACAGGCAAAATCCATGCTGAAACCCTCCTCCAACTTTAGAGTTTAACTCAAGACCCACTGAAATCAGGGGAAATATTATCTTGGGCTTTAGCCCAGACTCTCTCTATGGCAGCAGACACTTTCAAACAAATATAAAGTGTATCCCGTAGTGGAGGCGTTAGTCTGGGATTCACAGGTTTGCGCTGTCAGCCCCGATCCCCACTCTCAAGGAGGCAGTGGAAATCATTTAGCCTCACCACAGCCTGGTTCTCTTAACTGTAGCACTGTGCCATGCCACTAAAAGCGTAATTTCCTAACACTAATTAATAATCACTGTGAGATCCTCAAGCAGAAGATGTTGTAGAAGTCAAAAGTATAATCTTATTTGAAAGCATCAAAGAATTTGTAGAGTAAAAGGTGGAGGGATTTAATGTACTTTGTTTAAAACTGAGTTTTCCCACAGTTGCTTCCATGGAAAGAGAAGTACTAGAAGAAATATTAAACTCAGTGCTCTGTGGCCATCTCACAGTGTTGACTATTAAAAAGAAGAGATGGAGAAGCCAGAGTTTTGCCCAAAGAGAGGCTGGTTTTCTCCACAGACACCTCTCTATTGGGGTGCTCCTCATGACAAGAATATGTGGCAATAAGTGGACATTGAGTTAGGCAATGTTGTGTTTGCTCCTACAGCTCATTTATCTGAACATCCTGGGGTCCTTTTTTTGAAGAAGAAAACTTGCTTTAAGTGATTCATTTAAGTGATTGCTGTGTCCATTTTGACATACATGGGAATATGAAAAGACATTTCAGCCTGAAAATTTCCTCTAACATGTCTAGATGATCTGCTACTTTGCATGTCAAGTGATGTCTCAATAATAAATGGCCTCAGGATTTGAGTGTGCAATTCTACTAGATCCTAGCTTTGGAGCCCATATGTTAATTGGTGGGTTCTTTCAGATTTTCAGGACATGGGTAAAGTTTCTGTGAAGTAGAATCAAGTCTGTAGAAGTTTCAAATCAGTATTCTCGAAATAACATCACAGACAATGTTTGCTGATGTCTACTGCTTTCTGTAGTGAATCATGAATATCAGATAGAAATTACATTGCATGTTGTCAGGTCCTTTTTCATGCTGGTATGTCTCCTGCTGTCAGATCTTCATGATGTTTCTTTAGGTCTTTGTCCAGTCTAGTGCCTACATAAAGACATTGGATCCCCTAATGCTGAGAGTTAGAATATCACTATGAAAATCTACCGTAATTAGTTTGTCATGGTGTTACTTTACACTCCTTCATTAAATATGGACCTCTTAAATCTTCTCCACAGGTATGTACAAGACTTCTTAGGAGGTTTGTTTCTACCCTATTGTAATTTCTACCTCAAATGAGGGCACTTGCTGTGTGGATATGCACACATTGGAAATGACAATAGAAACTATAGGATTCACTAGTACAGATGGTTTTTCTCTCCCATAGGGTCGTCTAACAGTCTACTGTATATTTAGGGGCCGTAGGTTCCTGGAGTTGGTGACGATGCTTCTGGAAAGGCACTGGATGGGAAAGGTAAGGATCTCAGATTCGGCAGCTAGAGAGAGGGCTGTTCCCGCTGTTTCACTGACAGTCATGGGTTGTCAAGAGCATAATGGAGATGTGGCACAGAAGCAAATTAGGCCATCACAATCTGTTTGTATCGATCCACTTTCAAGCCCTGACAGTGAGGGCATGCCAGAGATGGGCAGGGCTGCGTTCATGGTGTTCTCAGCTTTGGGAGCTCTCTGATGCTGCTGTGTTTATAGATAATCTGAAAACAAGATCTGCAGTGTTTGAATGGGGTGGTTTATTCCCTGTTCATGTCATACTCTGGAGGTGTCCCAAATCCATGAGACTTGATGGTAGATGTGGAAAACCACCGTTTCTCCCCTCTTTCTGGGCGGTTATGTTTGTCTTTCTGGGAGCACAGCAGAAATCCCCACACAGATGCTCAGATACTTATGTCATTAAAAAAGTATTTTGAGTAAGTTCTCATCTTTTCCCCTTTATTTGTAGGCAAGGAACAACAGATTTAAGAGGAGCGATAAAAAAATATTAAAAAAAAAATATATAGTACAAGTGGAAAAAAAAAAAAAAAAAAGTAAAAGCTATTGGAAGAAAGAAGCAACAGTGCATGATCACACTCTGGCCTTCCATGGGGCTGTTTAATTAATTACTGTTTACTCTCACCAGTTCACTTCTACTCAAAGATTTGCTTTTGTTAAGTATAGGCAGGATATGCACCCAAGAGGAAATTTGTGTGAAAGAGACTAAACCTGTAAACATCACTTCTATCCTAACTGGGAGCACACGCATGATTATAAAACAACTTTAATTATAGGCAACTTAAAAAAGATAGCATCACTCCAACAGCAACTGCTGTGTACTGAACAAGATGAGACTCAATCCCTTGCAACCAAAACAAACAGGCCATCACGAGGCACTAAGGTTTTGAAATGTGGTGCTTTTACTTAAGAAGGAACTGCCAGAAAATCTGATAACAAAAAAACATTTTCTGGGTCACTCATTAAACCCAGAGGTTTTTAAAGGGTCTGGGGACTAATAAGGTCCTAGTTTATTATACAGGTAATATTAATCTATTCATAAGCTGCAGATGTTTCATGATTTTCCCTCGGCTTACAAACCGGAGTCTTATCTCAAAGGTATAATAGCCAAAATCCCAGAATCACAAAGAAGTTTGGATCAGGTTGCTCTCTCTTTCTGTTGTTTATTACCCTCTGTTGTGAAAGTGGTGACTTGTCCTTGTGACAGACCAAGTCCCACACAGTGCCAAGTGCCTGCTGTGCAGGCAGCAGAAGGCTCTCTCCACCCTAGGGATTTCCAAAGCAATTTGGAACAAGAAGCAATGGACCAGATCATCAAAACTGGGGAACAAAAGGAAAAATAAGATGAACTAGCCTTGGTGTGATCATGTGGGCAGCCAGTTATGCAGGTGAGTGTACAGCAAATGCATACATGCACTACAAATGCAATGGGCAGGGACAGCTCTGATCAAGACGAGAAGTCAGTAGCTATACCTGGAAATTAATGGGAGGAACCACAGCATGGCTTCTGTTTGCCCTGACTAACTTGTTTCAGCAAAGATGCCACCAGCATGTGTTTGCACTTCTAAGCGTGATGACTTTCACAAAGAGGTGAAGTGAGCAGGAGGACAGCTGGGTCCAGGCTCTGTCTTTCTCACAACCCTAATTCTGCCAATACTGTTTGTCTGTAGGGGCAGAGTCCCCATGAGGTGTTTGAGGTTGCTCTTGATGTGAATGGCGGCAAATCCTCATTCTGCTAATTTACTGGAGGTCAAAATTTGCCCTTGAAGTTAAGACTAAACACTAGAATAAGTGAACCTAAGGCACAATTTTAAGTGGCTTTGGTAGTGTTACACCAATCTGGCCTTTGGTCCTTAAAGCTTGCTAGTCTATCAAAAAAACCCCTCCACCGTCTGCATTGTAATATATTTTTGATTTAAGAAACTGAATGTCAAGATTTAAAAAGCACGAGGAAAATGTGTGATTCCTGCAATTTAGGAAGATTTTGGTTTTTTACACTGCCCTGTTCAGTTGGCTGTGTGCCTGGCAGGGAACTGAGAGTTAAGAACTGGCATTGGGAATAGTTTGCAGTAACAGAGGATGATAATACATGCTGAATAGTGGCAAGTAAGACAGTTTCGCTCCTAAGAGGAAAACCTTTGAGGGAGGTTGGAAGGGAACTTGTCAATCTAGTCTAGTGCCTTGAATAATGGGTCCAAATCTAATATTTTTGCTACAAGGAGTTGAGAGTCCTTTGAGGGCATGGACTAAAATGTGATGGTGCTGACATGTAGCTATTATGTTAATGCTCAAAGCAAGATGCACAGATTTTTTTACCTTGGAAATTACAAATCTGGATGACTAGATTTGTCCAGGAGCAGTGAGGGCCAGGGCCCATCATCCAGGACTTGTCCCACTGCCCCAGCAGCCCCAGGGCAGCCAGTGGTCCTGAGGATCAGCACATTTGTGATAACGATGGGGCAGGGATGAGGTGCAGGCAGGAAGTCAGTCTGTGGGTCAGGGTGAAAGAGGTACATGGCCAGACATAAGCATATTTGCAGCATAGCTCAGGAAGCACTAAGGGTGAAGTGAGCTAAATTCAGCTCTAAAGAAAGTGGGAAAAAGCCCTGACAAGCCTCTTCACGCGCCTCTCTGATCAGCTTGACCAGAGGTCCTACTGCTTACTGTCCCAGGGCTAGGCAGTAACACAGGAGGGCAGAAGAGTGTGCTCAGGGCTGTGATGGGATTTTTAGGAAGAGAACGAACACATTTAGTTCTGCTGAAAAAAAAAAAAGAAACAACAGTTTGAACAGCAACCCTCACTTTAAAATTTCATTTTAACTTCCAAACCCAGTCATTTATGCTTACATTTATTTACTGTCTCATCATGTTTTATGGGCCAGGTCTATTTTAAAAGCAGCTCCTGCAAATAATTATATCAGGAATTAATTTAACACTTTATGTCTATCTCACTTAATTTCCTTCAGTTTTGCTTGCTTCAAATTTGATAAATTTGCTGTGGCAAAATTGATGCTTCTCAGGGTGCCACAACTTCCAATTGACTGGTGAGCATATTGCTATGGTCAATACTGTTGAGCTTGAACTCTTCTTTGCTCTCATGTGGGCATGCAACAAGCCCTTTTATGAGCTGAGCAGCACATGTCTGTTCTTCCTGGTGCCCAGGGATGGCAGGCTGCAGCAGAAGACTAGCTCTTCTAGGAAGAAGGCAGGTTGTCTGGGAAGCTTGACCTCACTGGGCTGGGATGAGGCCATTGCAAAGCAATGGGATGAAGTGTGGAAATCCCATTGGGTAGGGCAAGCATACCTGCAGGCTTTTTAAATCTGTCCTTTGTCTCTTCTCTTTTGCTACCTCTTCTTTGGTTTTGTTCTAGAAGGTAAGCCACCACATATTTTTGATCAGAGGAAGGCAGCCATTGTGCACACTTTCTAATGGCTGTATGGCTCATGAGAAGAGAAACAATCAACTGAGGGAGGGTTGTGATGCTGTGAAACATGTTCATTCTCTGAAGCAGTTCCACTACAGATTAATTTTCCTTTTATACCAAATAACCTGCATTTCGATTTCATGCCTTTGTGTGCAGATGCAAGTGCATGCATGCTGTGGGACACACAGGGTCACTAAATCCAATCCATTTCTCAGTGACATTATCCTAAGAATGAGCTTCACACACAGTGTGTAGCAGGAGCACTAGCTGTATGTCTGCATTTCAATAACAACTGGAACAAACAAGCCCACATATTGATCCCTCTAGATTGCACTGATTTTAGTCCCTGTGCTGTGTGTCTGTCCACTTAATTGTGGATCTATTGATTTGGTGACAACTGTTCAGATGACTTGTCAGAATACTGAAAATGAAACCATTCTAAGACACATTTGTTTTTTTCTTTTTACTGTTTGATCCAATTTTTATCTCTGTCACAGCCACCCCTCTGCTGATTACACCAGTTGCAGTTGCTTTAATGGGCTGAGGGGAAAGGAACTCTAAATGCACTATTTATCAAGTTGATATTTTCCCCTTAGTAAGTTTTTTCCACTATACTGCAAATCTTACAGAGCTCACTGGGTTTACCCTTCTTCAATTAGCAATCAAGCTTCTCCATATGCATGACTGTTGGGAATCAATACTCACTGAGCCAGCCAATTGCTCTTTATAGTGATAAAAATAAAATATCTGTGGCAGAGGAAGAAATAGATATAGAAGTTCTTTTTCAAAGCTTCATATGCAAGTGGAAGAGGTACACTACAGCAGACTAGCTAGCAGTGTGTCTGTTAATAAACCTCAGGTATGCCCACTCTGATGGATTTTGGTGCTGGACTAGTGCACTGGAAGTACCAGAAGGGTACACGGGAGCACGCTGAAAGGAGGCTGGCACCATCTGCACAAACAAGACATATTTCAGCCCTTGTAACCCTGCTGCAACTGTCACTATGCCTCTTCTATGGACAACACTCAGCAAGGCCTTTCTTTCCAAAATGTGTCTCTCTTCAAGCTTAGGTGAGCTGAACATATGCCTGATTCAAGATTCCATGAGAAAGATTTTTTTGTTTTCAAAACCATATATTTATTTCAGGGTCTTGTTTTCCAGATGGTAGATTTAAAACTGCCAGCATTTTTGTCTTCTTCTTAAGTCTTTCTGGCTTTAGAGTCAAGATCAAGATCATAGGTCCCTAGAGTCAAGATCATAGATCTGATCAAGATCATAGATCAAGATCTGCATTTCCCAGTGCTATTTGTTTAACTAGGAAGTACCTTACCTCTTCCAGGCCACTCATCAGAGAGCAGCAATCTGTTTCTCTGAAAGGTTTGAATCTTGTCCTGATTAGTGCCTTGATCTTGCTTATATTAGATGTTTTCAAGTGTTTGATTAGCTCCCTCTGTTAGGACTGATGGCACTTTCAGAGTGGGGTTATAACAGCTAACTCCCAGAATTAATGAAACTGCTATGCCTGATCACAGCTGGGCAAGCAGGCTCTCTCCTTGTGTGAATAAGATAGATCAGGTAAGGTTTGCGAATTTCTTGGCAGGGTCTGTTGAATATTTAACTCTGGCCAGTGAACTCCCTAACTTTCTCTGGATTCAGAGCTATTAAAGAGAAGTAAACACATGGGTGTTCAAAGGCTTTGCCGTCCCCCTGTGACTCTTCCCATCTTGTTCCTAACAGGAGATGAAAAGGAGAGGGCAAAGATTGCTCTGTCCCAACATGCAATCCTGCTAATGAAATAATTATCTTACAATGTGGCTTAGTATGGAGTAATTGTAAAAGAAAGCTGCTTGGCAGTGTGTCGTCTTGGGGCGAGCTACTTCTGTGATGTTTCCGCTCCTTCACCCAGGGAGAAGCTCGGCAGGAGGGATGGGATTATGAAATGCTGCATGTTTTGGAAATCCCGTCACTGAGCTTTGCACAGGGTGGTGCTAGCGTGTGCTTTTCAAGCCTGTAGTTTCTTTCACAAATTTCCGAAGAGTTGACAAGTAGCCAGTACTCCCTCTTCAGCAGGTAAAGATCCATTAAAATGCTTAACCTGTCACAAAGCAACTCCAAATCCAGTATATTTTGTGGCAGTCTCTAAATGAATGGATGCCTGTGACGGAGATTGAGCTATTCCCTTGTAAACTTTAAAAATGAATTGCTCCAGAGCAAGCAGAGAATTGATGATAAAGGCTGTGCAGGGAAGCTTAGCACATCATATATGTCCTCTTGGGACTAACAGTCTGAAAACCAACAGTGTCCAGGCACAATAAGCATCAAATTGGAAAGCACAGAGTAGAAGGCAGCCCAAATGTCACCTGAGTGTTCATCAGACCCATATACTTTTCTTCTCCTTGGTGTAATTAATGATCACCTGTGAGGCAGATTTCCTGAGTTTAAGGTAACAGAGAGACTTAGTGGGGGAAGAGCATCCTGATCTTACCACAGGCTTTGTGAAGGCACATTTATAATGATTAGAGAGTGAACTGAGCAGGAATGAGTGTGCTATTAGATTATGAATTCTGAAAGGCTTATAACACAGCACCACAAGCCAGGCAAACTGTCTATTAGACATGCAAATCCCTTGGACAGCACTATAAAAGCATGGGATACTTGGCAAATTCTCTATCTCTTATCCTAAAGAAGCTTGCAGCTGCAAGTTGTGAGAAAAACGTTTTGCAACTCCAGGGAGAGAATTGTCCCTTAGAACAATAGCAGAGGGAGGAAATACTAAAGTAGCCTGATCTACCAGGAACTCAGGCTCCCAAATTTTCTCATGTATTTGAAAAACAGGAGTGGCATTGAAGCAAAACCTGACAGGTCTGCATAAAACTTGGCCCTGATTATTCTGTTCAGCTCTTCCTCAATGCACAGCTTTGTAAGATGCAAACAATAATCTAAAAATCGGGTTGGTAAGTTGTGGCATGGTGGAGGTACATGGTCCAGGGCTTGTCTACACAGAAACTTCCAGTTTAATTGTTCAGACACATTTTTCCAGTACAACTCCAGATACGATCTCTCTTAACCCATTGCTGTTAAGCAGCTGAAAGTGCAACAGTTATCAAAAATGGACAAAAATTTGTTCATGCTGGACTTGTCTGATTTTCATAAGGCTTGTTGGCTCACCGACTTGTCCCGTCTTTCCAAAGATTTGTCAGACTTCTGTGCCGTGAAAACATTTGAGTTTACTGTCTGGTTCCAAAGGAAGTCTCCAAGTTACCTCACTCCTACAGATTTTATTAAAAGCAAAGACTTGGAGAAACAGTGCCCCAGCAAAGTGTCTGCACAGAGCTTTGTCAACAGCGTTGGTCTCGTATCCCCTCACCACGTCTTTGTGGGAGAGGCTTTATCAGGGGACTCCAGCTGGCTACAGCTGCAGTGGGACCAGATGCTGCTCTTCTCCCAGCCCCACTTGACGGCTGGCCCCACTGTGCTGCTGTGGTGACTGGAGCCCTGAGCACTGGGGAGTAACTGGGGCGACCTGCCTGAGGGGCTGTGGTAGCTTGGGTACCTGCAGGCAGAGCTGAAGGTTATTGGATGCAGATCATTGACAACCCAACTGACAGCTTATTTTTAGCACAAGCAGTTCCAGTGATATCACCATCATGAAGCACTGTCTATCCGAAGACCTCCATTAAAAAAATTACCTATCCATAAGAGCAAAAAATTCAGCTTATAAGATTTAATTGGCCTGTGTGGAGTGTGGGGGGGAAGAGAGCAGGTCTCCAACCTCCAGCCTCATGACATGAGCCAGAACCAGGCTGCTTTGTGCTGTGAAGAAATCACTCAGACTGGCTGGTGCAGTTCCTTTAGGAGCGTGCGCCTCTCTGCAGCATCTGATATGGTTTACTCTGAAACCAAAATACAGCATTAGATGGGTCATTAATCTTATTCAGTGTGACCGTTCCTGTCCCTCAGCTTCCTGCATATCTGCTCTATTAGTGGGTTTCAAACCTTCTGGAGATAACTGCAGGGAGCAGCTTACTAACCTCAGTGAAGCAATAATTTGATATATTATAAAGAACCCCACACTTTTGTGAAGCACACTGGTTGGAAAAGGAGGCATCTGCTGTACTACTTTCCCCAGTATGAAAATTTTAATAGGTTTCTACTGTGTATGAGAGGTTGAAAGTGTACTTTTTTAAAGAATGAAGCTATTGTTTAACCTCTCTCTCTCTCC
>VXBW01007109.1:1194413-1219476 GCA_013400375.1 Thinocorus orbignyianus
AATGTTGAGAAAACTTTCTTGTATAAAGGCCTGGAGCCATTCTGAGACGTTGGTTGGTACAAATAGAAAAGTCACAGTTTCTCTCTGCATGTGTGTTTTTCTACAAAGAAAAAAAGATCTATAACTAAGGAGTAATGAAAGATGAATCTGAAATGAATCAGCACATTTCTACTGAAGATCCAGATGGGCCGGAAGATCTGTTTAACGTACACGGCAATGAAAGTGCCCATTGTCTCTACACTCCAATATTGACATAATATCATTTCCTTTACTCTTTCAGGTCCTGGAAATGCCAACATAAAAGTCAATATTTAACACTGAGTTTGTATAGGAGTTCCCTGTCTTGACTGGGCTCCACTGCCTTCTCCTTCTCTAGACTTGATAAGGGCTGCTCAGATGCTGTTGACCTCACTGGAGAACCCCCGAGGAATTGCTTGTTCCCATGTGAGTGTAATTGTCCCTTCAATCAGCGTTCAGCACAGTAAAATAACTATGCCACTTATTTAGGCTTCTAAATATGAACTTAGTTTCAGACACTCATTAATTTCATCCATGCTGTCACCATATCCTCCCAGTCTGACCAGCACACCAGCCTAGGGGCTGTATGTGATGGTGTGGCTCAGGAGACAACCAAGAGAGCCGAGTTGGCTGGTGGCTTCAGAGCCGTGGGCACAGCCTCGGGGCTGCATCTGCTGACTGACAGTAGCCAGGCCATTTAGCAGGGCAGCTGGATTTTTATGACAGGAGCATGAAAAAGACCTGAATTGCTGTTCGGGCAGGAGAGGAGGCCAGTTTTTCATGTAAGCTTGGTCTTCAGGATCAGCGCAGCAGGAAAACAAATGGGGCAACTGAGCTAGAGACCTGCCCTGTGCAATTCCTCTGACAGCAAGGGGTGGGCACAAGGTATCTCAACACAAAGAACAGCTCATGCTTGGTTTTCCTTCTATTTCTAAATGGATGCTGAGTAATGTATGCTGTGGGCAAACATAATCCCATACTCTGGGTCAAAACAGTGACCTTAGTCAGCGCTAATACCAAAGACCTGTACAAAATGATGACTTGCAGCCTGGCAGTGATATTGTGAACACACGCTTTGGATGACTAGATGGGTGCTCTCATGGCAAATCCAGTCCTCTTAAAAACAAAAGACGCTTCAGAGAAAAAACAAACTGAGAATTTATGCTTTGAATTTAAATAAACCACTGAATAAACAGAAAAAAAAAAATCTACTTATTACTGTATCCAAGGAACACAGTACAATAAGACTAAAATACAGGCCCACCAAAGATGTGAATTAGACCAGGGGAAGCTTTTTGACAGGTGACAGTTGAGGACTGCAGAAGCTTTGCTGCAATAGTCAACCATACTTCTGTTCACCTTTTTATCTTGAGACACGAAAAGATACAAAGCGTATAAGTGAATAAAAGTGAATAAAAAATAAAAGTGAATAAAAAATTCCCACTGGTATTCAAAACAGAATTTTACCTTAACTGTGTCTGAGCCTTATTTTGCTATATTGTTCATATAAATGTTTACTGAAAGTTCATTTCAGGATCTCACTGTTCAACTTCTACAAATCTTGTCTTTAGAAAAAAAAAAAAAAAAGAAAAAAAAAAGAATGGAAATAAAAGCAAGATATTGGAATTGTGCTTGTAAACCAGACAATTTTCTTCTCCTGAAACTGATAACTGGTAGAAAATATACATTAAATTAATTTTTACCTCTGCAATTTCAAACATATTAAAATTTTGTGTGTAGCACAAGTGAACCACCAGGCACCTAAGGAGGTGAATTGTGACTGTCCAGAGCTGAAAGGAATATATACAGAAAATAATTTGTGGGCAAATGAATCATTCCAATTTTTTTAAAAGTTAGAACAATCTGTAAAATTGAATACTTCTCATTAGAGTTTGTTCTTAGTATTCACAAAAAGGACCAAAAGCTAAATTAATGATTTGTGTGATTGTACTTTTGGTCAATTTTCTGTTGTTCCTGGTGTAGTAGGACTTTGAATCCTCGGCTATGAATCAGGATCCATTTTATGAGGGTCTGTTTAAATAAGGAGAATCAGTCCTTGCCCAGAGTGCTTGTAAGTCTAAGTTTCCAAGAGCTGAAGTTAAGCACAGACTGGAGAGAGCTGGTGTTACAGGACTGGGACCAGGGGCTGAGAAGATAAGAAAACAATAAAAAAACAATTTCTATTGAAAGCAGGACTCTAGAAACAGGCATAACCTACAGTGAGTTACATGTTAACCCATATGCATATATTAACCCAAAAACTGGCTGTCACAGGTCCTGAGGATATGGAAAATTCAGGGAAACATCTGAGATCGTGTTCATGTGGTCAGCTGGAAGTAATGAAAGGAGTTATCCCCTGAACAGACTAATCCTGGGGCAGATGTGTGAGGGTGTGGAGCAGATTTGTGTCTGGCTTATGCTTTCTGGAAACATTTAATTTACTAATACAGACGTGGCCTTTGGTTCTTTCTGTGGGTGTCTGTCTCAACTAAGCTGAGTTGTGACTGATGCTTTCCTGTGCATGCTTGGGATTTGGCACACCTTCCAGATCTGGTACTGCTTCTCCAGAGACCTTGCACACCTCTTCCCCAGCCCCTCATCCCTCTCAGTGCACCAGGTAGTTGGCAGAATAATTTTTACTCTCAGAAAAGTTTAGTTTGTTCATAAAATGTATGAATCTAAGTTGACAGAAGATTTCTGTTATCAAGTCAGCATTGCTGCCATTTGTGTCCTGGGAAAGGTGACCATCCTCTTTTCCTACTCAGAGAATGTCAGTGACCTCTGTTCAAGACTGAGAAATCTATACCTATGGTGGGCCATCGTAGTAGTACTTGTCATATCACGGCCTGAAGACCAACAGGCTCTGTCAACATTACTATATTTATACTGATTGAGGAAAGCCCTCTTGGATCCACAGATGGTACCCACACCTTCTTCCTATTAGAGGCCCAACAGCCAACTTGGAGTCAGATAATTGCTTCACATAACAAACATTAGGAGGAAAAATATGAAGCCTATATTGGTGATCCAGTGGGAAATAATATATATGGTAGACTGCATGTGTTTGGGTGTTGTGGGAACACACATGGCATGTTTTGGACATGATGGATCATTGTCCAACCAAGAAAACATTATCAAGCAAGTCTGGTTAATAAAGAAAAAAAAAATGCATCCCTACACTCAACTAATGCATAGGTTGCATATCAGCCAACCAGTTCTGTTGCTTCAAGGCTTTTAAAATAGCAATGATAACTGAAGTTGTATTCAGCTCAACCACTTTTTTTCTCCCTCTGCCCCCAAGTCTTATTTGAAGTGGGTGTGAGCCCAAATGGGAAGGAAAAAGAGCAGAGAGGGTAGCAGGAAAGAGTGGGGATGTCTCAAAGCAACTCAAAGATTAGACATCTGGAAGACTAAGGAATGACATGATACAAGGAGAGAGGGAGAGTTCAAAGAAGAGGCTACAGATGATAAAAGATGTAGCTGGAAGCAATATAAGTACACATTGAGGGCACTCATTGGAGAGGTCATACAGAGATCCAGATGGGTGACAAAGGGAATCCAAGGGCAACTCATATAAGGCCTGGCTAAAGAGAAGGAAAGACCTGGCCTTAGGAGACGAGGGATGCGAGTGAAGTCCACACACGGATCAAAGAGAATAAAAGGCATAGCTGGGGGGTTGGAGGAAGATGGAGTGATTGAAGGAGATTGTAAAAAGGTGACCAGTCATGAGGTTAGAAAAGCTGATAAACAACTGAAAGGAAATGGGCACAAACTTGTATGCAAGAAGTTCCATCTAAACACAAGGAGGAGCTTCTCTCCTTTGAGGGTTGCAGAGCACTGCACAGGCTGCCCAGAAAGGTGATGGAGCCTCCATCTCTGGAGACATTCGAAACCCGGCTGGACAAGTTCCTGTGCAACCTGTTCTAGGAGGACCTGCTTTGGCAGGGGGGTTGGACTAGATGAACTCCAGAGATCCCTTCCAACCCCATATCATTCTGCCATTCTGTCTGTCTGACATTGGTATTTTTCTTTAATTGTTACTGGAGGAAAATAACTGATAAATAGTTTTCAACAGCTTCTTTCATCTAACATCTACCATCTTTTGCATGAATTTTTAGTGGTGGTGGGAAAACACTTGAGTTGGGCAAAAAATTTTTGCATTGAAACTTTGGACAGTTTATACTGCGGTGCCACCAATGCCAAGATTTTATTGTGAACCTTGTTCTTAATTGATTTGCATAAATTTTCAGGTGAAAAATCAGATGGTTGTAAGATCATTACCTTCCAACAAAAACCTGTAGTGCTCCCATCTGTGAAGATTTTTTAAAAAGAGCTGTAATAAAGGTCTTGTAAAAAGACCTGTTAAAAAAGTTAGAAATAAAAATAAATTAGATTCCAAATACATTACTTGATATATTTTGAGATTTGGAAGACATTATTCAATATTTAAGCCAATCTTTAGTGTTTAAAACAACACAGATTTTAAAATCTGCTTTTGTACATATTTACACAGTGGATTTTGCACTTTGTATTCGACAAATGTTAGTAGTCATAAAATTTAAGAGCATCTTTATCTGAAAGGCAACCAAAGATGATAAAAGTGATTTCAGCAAAGGTCAGAATAGCGTTCTATTTTATTTGATCAAAATTCTTTAAAATGTTTGTTTAAAATATATTTGAACTAAAAATGTCATTCAATTACAACAAAGGGGACTGCACCTGGTTTAGGCTTGCTACTTAGGACTGAGCAAGTAACTCAGTTGATATTAAAATATTCACTGTCAATTAGACAAAGAAACTGAGGGATGGGGTGAATGATATATCTGAGAGTAGGAGAAATTTTGAGAAATAAGACTCCTAAAAATAAAACTGAATTTGAATCCTGTGGTTCAGGCTCCACTGACATTTACAGATTCAGTCAAGTGCCGATTTAAAAAAGGAGCAGATGAGTAAAATAATCCAGAGAAAAGGGACTCCATCAAACAGTTTCAGCTCATCCATGTGAACCCAGCTTTGCCACTCTCCCAGTCCAGCTGGCTTGCTGTCTGCACGCACAGTCTGACTAATCTGCTGCCTGAGCAGTCTGCTGCTGCTGCTGCTTGTGAAGCCGTTTCTTAAAATAATGGCTGGCCTAATTATGTACCATGGATCTTAACCTTAAATGCATATGGTGACTGTGTACATGAAATTCATACTGGATATTCTCTAAGCCAGTACCTAAATCTGACATAGTGTCAGCTCATCCCATCTTCCTCCACACAGCACAATTAAAGTAGATGTGTGTTTATGTAACAAACGTTACAGCACAAATTGAGAAAACAGACAGTGTTAAAGTCACTGCTTCTCACTAGTAGTCACTGAGAAAGTGGTTAAAGGGGGTGGAACAGTGATAGTGTCATTATGCAGATTTAATAACTTCTCTGACACAGGGCAGAAACTTCCTAGACAGGTAAAACTGTCTGTGTGGTAAAACTACAGAGCAGATACGTGTTTTGACTGCTGCGTTCATTATGTAGCCTGGTAGGTTTTTAGATCAGAGTAATTAATCATTGTGAAGGTGTCACACATAGCATGGATTCTCATGATCTGGACTCTATTTAGCATCTTCTCTATTATAATGAAAAAGTAACATATTTTACAGATGAAATCACTGGAGACAAACTAATTACGCACCACCCACAGATTAATAGGTTGCGGGGTAGAATTATGACCAATACTAGAAAGAGATTTGCAAATGGGCCCTACCTACTTTCTCTGTACAGAAAGTCAGTTTGAAGTCTATAGAGAGCTGCTGCTGCATGCTATTGTTATAGAGGGTTCCTGCAGCTCTTGTTCTGCACTCTCTTTATTGCAGGCACTTTGGATGTGTCCACAAAAGCTGTAGTCACAGCCTTAAATGTATTGCAGACA
This sequence comes from Thinocorus orbignyianus, assembly GCA_013400375.1. Lineage (NCBI taxonomy): Eukaryota > Metazoa > Chordata > Aves > Ciconiiformes > Thinocoridae > Thinocorus > Thinocorus orbignyianus. Next base: position 1,200,342 of record VXBW01007109.1, read on the forward strand.
TGTTTAAATCAAGGATATGTTCCTTAACCTGGAGTTTGTGCTGGAGCAGTTGTTGCAGAATTCATTTTAAATTCTGCTGAAAAAGCAATGAACTTTCTTTAATACCTCAACATCTTTATTGAGAGTGCTTGAATTTAAAGATACTTAAAGAGGTTGAATTAGTGTTTTAACAATGAAAGTTCAGATTTTAATTTTAAAATGGAATTTTTCAAATGAACTTGAGCAACTGTTATTAAGAGATAGAAGAAACAAAATTAAATATTATGAGATGATTCGATGGTCTGAAAATGAACTAAGTTTAATCGAACAGAATGTCTTGGATTGACCCAAACATTTTTTCTTCTTTAAAAATCCTCTGAGAGTTTTATATTGCACTACTGTAAGACATCCTTCCCACAGAGGTGGTTTTTTTGTTCAGCTCCCAATTAAAAGACCGAAGACTTTATTTATCCAGGGTAGTCTGCCTCTGATGTTCTGTAGACTTTCCACCCTCCCTGACCTTATGTACTTTGTTAAATCTAAAAAGATCACAAGCTGACAAAGGTAAAATGATACAACTGAAGGCTATAGTTAGCTATCGGTGTGGCAGATACTGTGATGGGCAACCAACGTATGCGGGGATCTATGCACAGAAGGAACACAAGCAAAGTCTCTTGAGCATCATACGCTCCTGGGTTTTGTCCTTCCTCTGTATGACAGGTGACAAGACCACTGCGGGGCTACCTAAAATCCCCAAAACATGGAAGAATGAGAAAGCAGTGAAATTTGTGTATTGTGGAAAAGGACTTGAAAGTAAGGGTTCTTCCATAGGTAAAGAAGAAGCAAAAACCAAAAGCAATGCAGCGTCTCCACAGAAACTCTTTTTGGAGGGATGAGTTTGTCTCACAGTCTATGTTAGCATGTGCACAGCTGATCCCACCCATCAGTCAAGTCAACGGTGGGTCCCCGCAGGAAAGTCATCAGTACCGCTTGTCTGCAGCTCCGGTGCCTGCTGTGTCTGTGTGCAAGGTGGGATTAGGTATTTCCTTCTGAGGTGATTAATTCTCTGCTGGGGCCCTGGGGAGGAATAAATTTTGCACTGCATTTTGATTGCAGGGAATAGAAAAGGCCTAATTTCAGCTCACTCCCTGTGGTGGGAAACAGGGTCTCTTCCCTCAGACAACTCTCTGCTCACATTAGCATCGCACTTGCTAAGCCACCAAAGTGGGAGAGAAACTACAGGCTAGGACGTAAATAATAAATGTTGCTGAACCTCTTAACCAAGCACAAAACCCTGTTTTCCAGTCTTGTAAACTGGACTGACTTCTCGTGACCTTCTCACAGATTAAAACCCTGGGAAGACGGGGGCAATTGGAAGGCTCAGATTATAGTTTTCCCACAGTTCCAATAGATTAGTTCACCCCTAGGCAATAGTTCCTAGTTATTCCATGGTGAATATGTTTGATATGAAAGAACAGTTTTTATCCCATGTTTATAATGTAAGACTTAACGGTGCTATTCCAGTCATTCCAAGTTTATATAATTCATAAATATGCTCCATATACTATATTTAGCAGTAACATGGACAGATGCCAATATATTCAAATACCTACTCCCCTGAAATATTATTCCAAAGAGAATTTAAATGTGATACTTAGTGGTGAAAAGTACCAGAACTACCTGAACTGGTCCTCAAAGAGAGATATCTAGTTTTTAAAAAATAAAAATAAATATTGCTGAATCTGGATGAATGGCACTCTCAAACTTAAGGTTAAAAGACTCGAAAGTTTTACTTGCAGGCCTTTTGAAAGTTTTTCTTTATTGAAGATACAACAACAAACATCTTTCCCGGGTGGCAGAGTGATGCATACATTCATGAGGTTTGTTCTTGCTCAAGTCAAAGGGGCTAGGTCTTATCTATTTTTCATTTTCCCTCTCTGAAGGAGCTTCCCAGCTCAGGGAAGCACTTGGGCACCTAACTTCGATCCCTAAGTTGAACTTGATTGCAGTACAATTTGGAGACAAGCTGAAATTATCTGTTTAACTTGTGACTTTGGAGAAATGACATTATAGGGGCCAGAAGAAATAACGAGATGACACAGCAGCAGGACACAATCACTGCCAATAGTCATATAACACTGTGTAGCTGTATTCATGTCAGTCTACACAATAAGCTAAATGAGATGTCAAATGTGTATTATTAGCTTCTCCTGCATTTACATGCTGTAGAGGCATGTTGATGAACAGTATATTTTGCCATAAGTACAAAGACTGTTTGCTGTCAAGCACTCACTGTCCGCTCAGTGGCAGAGGAACCGCTGAACTCCTCACAGCTAACTTCCAGCCTTGCTCCAGGCAATTGGTCAAAAATAATTTGGGGAAGTTCAGCAGGCTAGTCTCCACCACTTAGAAGTGAACTTGGTTAGAGAAAAACATTACAAATGAAGGGATGTGAGTGAGGGTTTGGGTTGTTGTTTTTTTCTACTTTTTTGGTGTGTTTTCTGCTGAGGCAAGATGTTTTATCCCCCAGTGTGCACTTTTCATCCCATTATCCAGACTATTTAAAATGAACAGGCAATGGGCTTCCCACATTTCCCTCAGGAGGCTATTCCACAGTCTAATGGATCTGACCCTTACATTTTTTCCAGCTGACACTGAGCCAATGTTTTCTTTTTGCTGCTTCAACCCAGTGCTTCTAGCTACGCCCCACACTGAATAATCTCTTGACTGTTTCATGCTCTGAAAAGAACTAGCTTTTTGCTATCCTCTTTCTTTCTCATTTAGCTGTGGCAAACATACTTAACTCCTATTATCACTTTTCATGAGTTGCTTTCAATCCTTTCAGATGTTTTAATTTCACTTCATTGACTTCTCTCCCGTACTGTGCTCCTTAAGTCATTCCCTGTTTCTAAACTTCCTCTCACCTCAAGCGCTGCTGACATCTGTAACAGAGTATATGAGCTGTGGCATCGCCTGTGATCACTACTTAAAGAAAATTGGTGTCCTCACACCACTGCCTGTTTCTGTATTATTGAGTACTGTGATAAAGAAGAAAGGCGCTGTGCTATATAAGGCCTAACGCACAATTGCTTAGACAGGATCCTGAATTGCTACTCTTAGCATAGACTGTTACTAACTTTTCCCACATTACAAAGACATTTTTACTTTCCCTTTCCACACCATGCACTTGAGTGACAAAGAAGCCCATTCTTTTCCTTCCCCTTGACACAGGCATTTAAATATCTTAGTTATCTGCCTTTTCTCTTGTAAACTGGTGAGAAAATGCTAGATAGCTTTTCTTTTGTATGACTGCAAGCAATGCTGCGTTTGAAAATGGTTGGAACACTTCTAATAAAAAGAGTTGTGTTGCCCAAGCCTGAAAGTTTACCTCACCAAGCAGCTGGTCTCTGAAGGTGGCCTTAACTGTCCTAATCTCCACTGTCCTGAAATGCTGCTCTGTGGATAGCCGCCCACCATGGACTCTGCATTGATCTGGGTCTGGGAATAAGCACAAAGATTAGCAAACCCTCCAGCTTCATGTATGAAGAGAGCTGTATTGCTTTATGCTTTTTAATTGCATTCGACAGGCCTTGGGACAAAAGATGCTTATTTGCATCCTCAGTGCACCTACAGCCCACTAAAGGGGGCCATATCTGGAGAGGCAGAAGTGCTGATTCCAAGCCAAAAAGTCTGTGCTGCCTAAAAACATCCAGGGTAAATCCACTGACAAATTAGCTTGGCACATGGAGATCTCAGAGGCTTTCAGATTTAGGCTGTAGCTGAGCAGAGGTGTTGAAGGCCAACACGTTGGCCATAGACTCTTCTTGTTCCCTGCTGAATTCGATGCAAGGCTGCACAAATGCTTGTGCAGGATGGTGCAGGGGGTGGCACAAGAATAAGAGATTGACAAATTCTGTAGAGGGGTGACAGATGCCATCTAAGCCTGATTAAACAGCCCTGCTGCTGAAATGTAGATGCTGAACAGTGGCAGTTTGTGCACGGAGCTTCATGAGTCTGCTGTGTAGCTCTCTCACTTCTCCTCCTCCTCCTTATTTATGTTATTTATTATGGCATTTTTCATGAGCTCAAAAAGAGATAGTTTAGCCAGCAATTAAAACCCTGAGTCTGAAGCAGCCACAGAGCTCTGCAGCCTGGCTGCCATCCAGGTAGAGCTGGAGCTGGCAGTGATGGTGGGCCAGCATACCCTGTATCTTCGCGTGGGCAGGGAAGGGACGGAAGGCATCTGCCAGGATCGATGAAGCTGATTTATAGACAACATAATAGTTGTGGTGTTTTAGTGCAACAGGATCATGAATGCAAAGGAAGAAGGGAGGCAGCATTATTTAATGATAATTTTTTAACATAAGAAGCTGATGTTTAAATGACCCCAAAATCTGAGTCCTGGACATGGTGAAGAGACAGGAAGGGGGAAGTTTGAGCTGCTGTTAACTGTACTTTTCTCTGTCCAAGCAGAAGACACCATCCATTTCTAGAACTTCCAAGAGACTCTAGTGCATTTAAGGCAGTATATTTCTACATCTTCAGTGTCTGATCAGCAAAGAATTCAGTGTCCCATATCTCTCCCAGCCCAATAAAGTGATTTCTCTTTCCATCAGCAGTACCAGTTTGCAGGGCCTAGCTAGCTTGGTGGCTCTGGGTGCTTTTGTAGCTGAGACCTGTCCCTTTCACTAGGGCTCTTCAGAAAGAATGACTCTGCACAGGGCATCATCCTGCTGCTATTTGCCTCCAGGCTGCTGTATGAACCACCCTTCTAACGCCCTGATCTTGCTTTTTCTTGACCCTCCTGCAAACAAGCATCCCAGAGGACTGAAACAGTTCAGCAGGCCAACACAATAGCAGGGAAAATCAAAGGTCTCACGGGTGTTGTTATCCCTTGATGTGTGGTACTGCAATTACCAGCTGATCAAACAGCTGTATCGCGCTGAGGGCAAGAAGCAGGGGAGACAGCAGGCATCTTGTCACTGGCCTCTTGTCAAAGCTTCTGGTTGACCCTCTCCACATCAGAACCAGAATTAAGGTCCCTGCCTTTGACTGGACATTCAGTGAATTGCCCTGAAACCCTTTTTCAGCTTTCCCCTTCGTGGAAGTGTCAGAGGGACGGGATGAGTGGTAAGCGAAAGGGGAGGCAGGAGGAGCGGCCTCCTCTGCCCTCTGCTGCCACCGAGGACAGGGGTCTCCTTTGGGAAAGGGGGTTGGAGGGCATCGTCAAAACAGGACAGGCGACAGCATCTGGGGTCACGCTTTCAGTGCTATAAAAAGTGATGCACTGGGAGACACAGGGGGACATGTCATGCATTGTGTTTATATCCTTGCTAGCTGGTGTCTTCTGGAAGGAACAGCTTGTTTAAATTAGCCACAGTCTTAATTTACCACACTTGGAATAGCAGGGCACTGAGAGAGACCTCTGCCCATCTCAAAATGCTTAGCATACAGGGTGCAGGGATGCTTTGGCTGGGGAGGGACATCCCATGCTGCCAGGTGGACTGAAGGGGGATGTGGAAGGAGGGATGGGACAGCAGTCAGGGCTGGTGTCCCCAGCGCTGGCTCCAAGGCTCACTCACCCCTTACCATGCAGGTTGACAACTACTCACCTTCTGTGCTACCAGTGATAAAGGGGAAAGGGTAAATGGATTTAGAGGGGAGAGCAGACAAAATGCTTGTGAGAGCTGGAAAAACTCTTTGAGTGTAAAAGTGATGTGAGGGTAAAGCAATTCTGTTGCAGAAGAAATTGTGCCCTATCTTCAGAGGGACGCGTTGGGCGGAAGTGGCTGCAGCAGAGTGGTGTCTTTCAAGCAGTTGAACCTAAGATAAAAAGATAGGGTTTCCTCAGTACCTTCAGTATGCCCTTGTTCAGCACTTCCCTATATTTACTGTAGGAAATACCTCCAATATCTCAAATAGTGGGGTTATCTGACTGCAAACACTTAATTAGTCATTTAAGTAACTTGCACCAGGGGAAAAAATAGGTAGTTTAAGTAATCTTAGTCCCTCAGTCCCCAGGGGCCTGGATTAGGTTTGCTGCCGGTTTCAGCCCTGTGCACTTTGGCATCACTTACCCCCTTGCTTGTGATCCCAAGCACTACCAGGATTCATCGAAATCCCCCCTCTGCTCACTTCCTTTCTGTGCTATGAAGTTTTAATGAGTCAACTACTTTTAGGAGAGACCTAACCAACATTGCTTTTGAGTGGTTTCCACCTTCAGCCTTATCACACAGTTCTTGAAATACTGCCTCTTTGTTCCAAACCTCTCTAACAGCAGGGCAAAAAGGTGTCAGAAGCACAGTAGTACCCTAGAGGCTCAAAAAGCCACATCTTCATTGGCATGTTTTAGGAAACACAAATGGCTTTAGCCTGTAGCTGGATGCTGAATGCACAGACTTGGAGTGTAAAATCCTTGCAAGCTGGAGATATCAGTTAGTGGAGGGCACAGAAGTGGCGACTGTGCACAATGCAGCTCTCCCAGGCAATGAGTTCACCACTTGGCCCAGGATGGCTGGCATAGCGATGACCCAAAACTTTGGTGTAGAGCCTTGGTGACAGATGAGTGCAGCGTTGACAGATGGCATTGTGGCAGGAATGTCTCCACTTGTTGTGCCTCAGACCAGGCTTGAAAATTGTTCTCTCTGCTTCTCTAACATGGATCTAAAACAATCAATCAGGTTTTGGGAGATGCCTACTATACTCTGAGAAATGTCACCCCAGTATAGTGCTAATACTGGCATTAGAAGTATCCCGTTGACTCTAATAGCAGCATTGTTTGATCCGTATTTTTTAAGAAGTAAGAAAGGATCCTGCTCAGAGTTGTCTGCAGCAAGACTAGTCGTAATGTCTGTTTATTACAAACGTGTACAAAATGTCAATAACTCACCATACCCACCAGAAAAAAAAAAAAAAAGAGGAGAATCCCTCTGGTCTTACAGACAAATTGAGAACAAAGTATTTATCAAAAAATTAATGATTGAACAGCACTGTTAAATTTCTGCCTTTTATTTCATAAACAAAATGCACAGAGCGGCAACAGTTTACAGTTCAGGAAGGACACAGCTATCCCTTGTGCTGACAACCACTTATGCTCTATTTAACACGTGGAATTTAAGTGGGACAGAAAGTACACTTGGCCAGCAATTGTTGTCTGAAAGCGTTTGCAAAGGAAAATGCATCTACTGCCAAAAATTAGTTTTCAATAGGAAATTTCTTAGTATTCTTCAGAGTCATAGACTTTCCTCCTGCTCTGTAATTAGACATCAAAGAAAAGACTGTCATATAAATTAAAAGATACCGATTGAGATCCTTTGAAACAAGCAGCATGTTGTACATAAATAATTAGTCATATTTCTGTTTATTTTAATCTCATTAATCTACTGTTGAAAGCCATTGTTAAGCATGCTCTGTGACATTGGAAAGACTCCTATTAATTTTCACAGGCTCTGGGACAGGCTCCAGTGCTTAACAGGTTGCATGGATGAAATAACACCAGTGGTCTGTATTACTTGCATTTGTCCACAGCTAGATTGGACAGGTTACGTTTGTTCTGCTTTGTATGTAGTGACTATATAAAAATGAATGTCCTTTACTATGCAGGAGATCAGAGTAAGAATTTGGTTATGCCTCTCAGACTTGTGATCTGTGCATTTACAGATTAGTGCAGGGTACCCACATGGGGTGGGAGAGTCCAGGAGACCCTTGCCAATTAGGACTGGAGGCAGGCAGTGCACAGTAAGCTCTCCTGTTTTCTTGCCCAGTTTTGCAATAGAAAACCCTGAATCAGGGAGGTGAAATGACCAGCTGGATAACTCATATCGCCAGAGGCATACTTGTTTCTGTAGGAGAGAGTTTGCACAAAGCAAATGTCACTATGGATCAAGTAGGAGCAGACTGTTTCACAAAGGAGAGACACAGCTCTAGGAGTGGCATGTTCAGGGATGAATCCATGTGCATGATGGCGAAGGCTGTCTCAGTGCCTACCTGGCCACCTTTCCTGGTCACTCCCTAGGAAGAAATAAACTCAGGTCAGTGCTAAAGGTAGAGATGGCAATTCAAGATGTTTATAGGCTAATGATTGCTATTCTGGGGTTCATTTGCTTAACCTTTGTTGGTACAGGATGATCAATAGCAAAAACAGTTGAGAACAAACAAACAAACAAACAAAAAACAAACATAAAAGAAAGGACTGCGGGTAACTAATAATCAGGGGTGTGGTAACTGGATGGAGATAAAGTAAAAAATGACAGGCAATGTGTAAGTCTTAGGTATTACTATCCAGACTATTTTCCTTTTAAAAAGATAATAACCTACTTTGCTATGACTGAATACAGCAGTTAAAGGAATCCCAGCTGCATTACTGAAACCCTTCCAATACTATTTTTTCCTGTTATTAGAATTCAGTATTGAATTGATGTCAGTTGTTCACACAGTTCAGTGCTGAGTGTTTGATATATGTGGTAAAGAAAAGAAAGCTATAGAATAGTCTGTCTGTTACTGACACTCCTACTCAGAAGATGATAACAGAGGTTTTTTCCTGATACTTGCCTTTCTTTCGCCTTGTCACCTGACCAAGATCAACAGAACAAAGTCAAAATTAAAGGTAGCAAAAGGAAAGTGTCTGTTCTGCTTGATTTTTCTCTAGTCAGACAATCTTAAACTTTTTTTTAAAAAAAGTAAGACAGTACAAATATCATTGTGTTTGCTCAGTCACTCACTGTTACAGAAAGTGGCTCCTAAACATCCTTTGATATTTCTTGATGTTTCTTTGTATTACAGTAGCAGTGGGAGACCAGAGCCCTATTTTTGTTTAGCTCTGAAGAAAAATCAACAAAAAAACCCCAGGGAAAAGCCTGTTTCTACTAAAAATGCTTCTAATACAAACCTCATCCAGGAGGCAACAGATGAATGCAGCAGCAAGCTGCATTGAAACAGCTTATTTGAGGAAATCACATCCCCTTTTTAGATGGCACCCATACTCCTTACAGTCATATTGACTGACCAGTTGTCAACAGAGGATTCTCTATAGGGTTTGGTCATTTAAGGATTTCTCCATTTACCAACACTTTAAAAAAAAAAGGAATTCAAAACCTCACCCATTGTCCTGTCTCTTTGACGCATTCTTCTATGCCAGACAGTGGTTTTTTATAAAAAAAATGATACACCAAGTTCCTCATATTTGCGCACCCACAGAGCAATGCATACTAGCTATATCGACACCAGAATCAGGTTCTCTTAGAGTGTTTTTGATCATAAAAATAATTAGTTAATTCTGTGAATATGTTTTTAAATTAAATATTACTCTAGCCAGTTTCTCACCAATCTCACAGGAAAAATCTTTGAAAGAGGAATGCTGCTTGTCATATTAACTGTAACTGTCAATTATTTCAACATGCCTTGTTCATCAAAGTCCTGAGATGAAATCTGCCATGGCTGGAGTCTCTGTTTCTGAGGCTGATAACGATGTTATTCCTCTGCTGATCATGGGAACCAGGATTCCACCTGTCGACACTCATTTGCTGTGATTTACCCGAGGCAGTGGGCAGCTTCTTAGCACTCCCCTGCAAGGATATGCATCAACCACACTTACTGTGCATATAGTCAACTTTCTGTTTGGGAGCCACGGGAGAGCTCCCTTTCATTTGATTCTCACCCTTACTCCCCTTCCCAAGTGAGCACCTTCCAAAACACAGGCTGGAGTACTCCAGTCAGCCTTTGGGCTTTGCTCTGGGGTGGTAATTCTTCATTGAGCTATACTCACCCCACACTCAGATAACCCAGCTAACTCTGGAAACCAGGCCACTTTGTGGTGCTGCCCTGCCTTTGGCTACATTTAACCACTGTCTGCAGTCTCTGGGTGTTTTATCAGCTGGACTGTTGCCACAGAGCCTGGATTGGAAGGTTGTGACTTTCCCAGCCATGAAATTTGGATGAAGCTGCTGGTTTTGAAAATCCAAGATCTTTCTTGTGCTTGATGGGTAAGTGTAAAGGGAGATAGCTTTAAATAATGTCTTTGGCCTCGAGCTGTTGCAGGAGAACTTCTTTTATCCCCTGCTGTCTCTCCATGCCGCTGCAACAGCATACTGGCTCCCCAGGTACCTAATGCTGATTTCTCCCCTATAAGATGCAGAAGAAGATTGCCAAGAGCAATCTTGCAACTTGGCTTCAATCTGTAATGAGAGTATAATGAAACCTTAGCAGTAGGGCAAAGCAGTGCTTGAAGGCGCTGCTGCACTCTGGTCACCTGCCCTACACATTGCACTCAGAGGTGCCCAGAGGTGGGAGGTACGGCAGTTGTTCTTCCATCACTTTACCTCTTTTTTTTTCGTGTCAGGCCCTCAGATAGACTGGCAATTTTTCCCCTCTGGTGACTTAAGCCCTGCAGAGGAAGTGTATGCTCTCTTATGTGATGGGAACCTTATACTTAGAGGGCCTTTAAGTGCTGTAATAGCAAAGGCAGTTTTACCCTTTCTTATGTAGCAATGTGAATAAGAAGGGGCAAATGCAGTGGTTTCTTACTGAAGGAGGCCAGATGATGATTGGCAGTGACACTCACCCCATGAGCACATGAGGGACCAGGGACTGATGCCTCTCCCACCTGGCTGAGCTTTTTATATTATTATTATGAGCTCCTATATCTCATGTTATTTTTAGTAGGAGTTTAAAAAAAAGGAGGTTGAAATACATCAAAACTTATACAGTTCATACTCTGAGATTTGAACTGAGTTTATGCCTCCAAATTGCCTATTCAACCTGAGGCTTAACCTACCAGCTGCATTCCAGCCCACAGTTCAGGTTCCCATTTGGTGCCAGGGTGGCCCTGCAAGAGCTGAGACTTGTTGTAAATGATGGTCTTTATATTTTGTTCTGCATGTGAACAAAGAGAAGTCAAAAGACACAGCACAGCAGCACAAAACCTGAGATGGTCTTTTGTACTTTCAGAGGGAGTGGAAGTTGAAACGATTTACAAGAGGTGACTCACTGGGATTTTCAGAGCTGGTCTGCATGGATGGGTGCAAACAGGTCCAAGTTCCTTTGCTCTGACTATGCCTGGTTCAGAAATGATGGAGCTGTGCTAATGCTGTACCCTTGCTGAGAAGCCAATACAGTTGTGTGGCTCTCAAACCAAGGCTGGCTCATGGCCAACCAGCCTGAAGCAGAGGCAGTGAGCTCACGTCTGCCTGCATCCACCCGTGGAGATGGGACTGTAAAGGTTGTGTTTAACATGACTGCAAGGACACTGTTTCTACGTATTCCAGGCCTTAACAAGCATCACACTTACGAACCAGAGCTTTGGGTCTGCCTCGACTAGAAAGAGCAAGTGGTGTGGAAGTAGTTCCAGGGAATACGGACTGAAGGCAACAGAGGAAAAGAGGACATCTGAATTTCTCAAGCACTTCGAAAAACTGGGAAAACTCCTTTTTAAGTATGGTTTAGCAAATGACAGTGTTANTCTCTGTCTCATGCCAAAGCTGAGAGTTTTGACTGGAGTTTCAAACATTTCAAAATCTGTCACTTAAGTCTTTGTAAAATCAATCTGGTTAGACAGAGCCTATTTATATACACCCAGACAGCAATTCCAGCTTCCTATAGTTCTAACCTCACACAAAAAAGATGCACAAAAGAATAATTACTTTCCATATTCTGCTAGCTTTAATAAAGCAGCCAAAGAACAAATTGGCATCTGTTGCCTAGCACTTTTGTCCATTTTTTAGCTGTAATCTCTTTTGAAATCATGAAGTTTCTCTCAAAATACTAAAGTGTGATGAGGTTGTGAAATCTGAATCCAATTAAAGATGATCCTCTGCTCGAAGCATGCATCACCATTATGAGGCCACCAATCAGATTTCCAAAGTATGAATGTTTAAAAAATGGTATCAATTTACTGTCAAATTTTCATCTAATTAGATTGAATACATCAGCCTTGTAAATACAACGATACTTCTTAAAACCTCTCCTAAGTGGAAAAAAAGAATTTTATTTCAAGAGAGAAAGACAGTAAGGCTATAATTCCATAATTAGTTCTCCTTTCAATTTCCCAAAGTATTAATATAGCAATAGCATTGTCTCAGTTTGGACATAGGTATCTAAAAAATTATCCTCTTATATGGTAAGGAGTGTCACACTATTCCTGTGGAAAGTGACACCAAGATGAAAAGATGGCTTAAGGGCATGATGCTGCTACCTGCATGAGAGTGGGGAGTCATGGTTTTGAAAGATTTCTGTTTCGGCCAGATCAGAGGTCACTGAGTTTTTATCACAAAGACTCCCCCAGACCTCCCTTGTTTCTCCCTTGCTGTCAGGTCTTTTTCTAGTTACTCAAAATTTCTGGCTCTGCAATCTGGTTAAATGGTGGTTTCTAATAGGCACAAGGTAAAAGATGCTAATGAGCATATAGACAGTCATGTTATGGCAGACCTGTGGTCCACTATTTTTGTCTGGCCAATGTTTGAATCAACATCTAACAAATCCCTTGGAAATGCTACCATATGGTCACAGAAGATGTCTCAGTAGTGGCAACTGTCCCGTGCTATGAAAAGCAACATCCTTAACCTCATGATACATTCTATTCCATCTAATGCAGACAAACATCATCCTTATGGATATCAATATTCTTTTCTGAACTCTGTTAAAGCCTTAGGCACAAGATGAGGCCTTGAAATAGTGACTGTCTGTAGTAAATATTTTCTAGGGAGTCCAGTCTATTTGCATATGTTTTTTTAAGACCTTTCAGGCTTGATTTATGTATGAAGGACAAGCACATGTAGCAATGGTTCTGAACCATTCAGTTTTTATTTCTTCTATTATGTCCACTATAGATCTCTTAAAACTAAAGACATCCACACTTCTCATCTCGGCCAGACTCTTTTAATTTTCTCCCCAAAAGAAGCTCCCAAAAGATTTTTCTGAGATGCTGAACATAATAGGATGTTCACAGTGAGCACTTCTATTCTCACAACAGCAGCATGTTTTCAGCATTGTATTATGGCAACACAGTGTTTTATTTATTAAGCAGACTGCATTTGAGGACTGATCAGAGACACTTTTTCTATGAGTACTGGAACAAGTTTCCAACCTCTCCATCCTCCCACGTTAATTAGATTTTAGCAGAGCTAGTTGTGATTCTACCGTGCATCTGGTACTAAAATGAACATTTTATCCATCTATATGAAAAGAATGCAGCTCATTTTCCATCCACACACCATCAGGAATTCCGTTTACACCAAAGAATTCCAATTACTTTTTAAAGTCAATGTCACTTCTTTCCAAGGCTGGACTTGCCTGTGTTTCTGAGACTTGCCTGAACAATGGTTAGCAAAATCAGGGTGTTCCATTGTAAATATATATATGTCAATGCCTCCTTCAGGCAGCTGTGATGAGCATCATATGTCATAACAAACACCTTGCATTTGAGATCAGGCATAAGGTTTCACAGTAATAACAGCATGTCTCCATTGTCTTTTTCTGGGTTAAGCCAGGATTTGGTCCTGGGTGTTGGAACAGGACAAGAGGGTGGCAGATCAGCAACCTTTAAGAAGGTCTGTTGTTAAATACAGAGGGCAGTTCAAGTTGCCTAAAAAGGAATAGTTCACTTGCAGAGCATTCCTGGGCATACAATAGAGAACTGAATATACCCTGTCTACACGGATAACCCCATCAGCATGGAAGAAGAGCACCTATACAGAGGTAACAGCTCCTAGAAAGGAAATTCCAGCATTTCCTAAAAGTCTTGTCAGTGGGAGGGAGATCCTCCATTCAATATGACTAAAAAAGTCATGCTTTTGCGGGTTGCTATAGTAGCCAAGCTCCTGACAAGCACCATGAGCAGCTAAGGGCTGACAATATACTTAAGGCCAGCCTTCGAAGATTAAGACAGCAGCTGCCTTGCAGGGAAGACAAACAGTGGAAAGTACCCCTGGAAGTGTGCCACTTCTACTGGCACATCTTCTGCTCTGTGCCAGACAGCTCCTGGGATGCTACCAGGGAGCCATCTCTGAGGTCTGCTGCTGCAGGAGCCAGCAGATGGCACATTGTTTTGCTCAGGTCTGCTCAAGTGTGTTGCTGGGGAAATTGAGGACTCCCTCCCTCATCATGCTGGTGGACTCTGGTGGAAAACACCCTGATGGAGATATGAAGACCTCTCTCTGCTCAGATATAATGTTCATTCCCTTAAAGTATGCTCTTTTACCTGTTATGTTAAAATGACCATTGCATTAACCACTGAAGAACTACACAAAGTAGATTGAGAAAAGAATTCAGAGTCAATATGAAATTCATAACCAGACCCATGAAGATTAATAAAAAATCCCAGGACACTTGATATAAACTTGTAGGAGTTTCATTGCGCAGCCAACTCCCTGCTTGTTCTGACACCTCTCACTCTTACTGTGTAGACCTTTGGCCATCCTGAGTTAAGTCATCACAGCTGTGAAAGCGGCTCTATTGCTGGCCTGAATATCTTCTGATCAATCTGGCAGAAACTTTATACTCTGCCATATTCTCCAGCAGCACGGAAAATATGAACCAATGAAAGTTGATCCATAGCCCTGTTTCATCCAGTGAAATAAATTGGTGTAATTAAAAAATTATAGACTGCCTGTAGAAATGTTGCCCTTGTGCTGCCTGTCTCAGCTGTAAAGGAGATGTGACTGTGCTGCCGTAGTTGTTAGCACTGTAACTGCCAAACAGTGGAGTCTCATTTGGCTATGGGATAGTGTCATACGGGACCCTGAAAAAAAGGCATTTAAGTAATGAGAACATTTTTAGGAGAAAATCTATATGTGTTAAACCTTTTCTTACCTCAAATCATAATTCACCCATCAGTTCAAGAGCATGACCAAAAATAATGTGGTTTTGGACTGGTGATTTTAAAAAGGGTATGGTTACAGTGAACCAGCAGTGCACTTAGGATATATTCATGGGATTTATGTGTAACTTTACTTTCTTCTGTACTGCTGAAGGAAAGGTTTCATCTGCACCTATGAACAGCAAACAGCTACAAGGACAGAAATATGCTGCTATTGTGTCTTTTTTTTTTTTCCCTAGATGAATAAATCAACTCTAATTTTATAACTGTCACCTGTCCTGCTAAATATCAATATTACATGGTAACTCTTAGAGAAATGCTGTTGAGATTGAAGTGGGCAGAAATGACAAAATATAATAGAATAAGCAACTGTCATTTTCTCTGACATCACAAAAAGTTAATTTTGTGCCTAATTTCTTTTTGAAAAAAACCCATGTGGTGTGTCTGGTAAGAAAGCAAGGATCTGCAATATTGCTACTAATATGATTAATTGCCTGAGATTCTAAAGTTGTTTTAGTAGGAAAACTGGAATTAAGAAAGCTGAAATGAAGGGTATACCACAGCAACCATCGGAGAGCTACAGAATGTAAGACCACTTCAGTCCTAATTTCCCACATGAGGTTTTATGAAGTGGGAGACAAAGGTGACAGTGGATGAGGAGTGGACAGCAGGGGGAAAAGTGTGGTCTTGAAAGAAAAGGGCAGAGCCCTAACGTGGTTCAGCTGACACTGAAAGAGAATGAAGAGTCTTAAACAGGCTATAGGCATGGTACAGTAAAATCACATAAAAACCAATTCTGGGCCAGATCAGATATCTCTACGTCCTTTGTGGTCAACAGGAGCCATGAACATAGGTAAGAAGATAATAAGCACCTGTGGTTTGCACCTTCCTCCAGCTGTTCTCATTTTAGGGACTCCCCAGATTTGATTCCTGGCACTCTCCTGAGCTCTTCATCCCACAAACTCCAGTGAGCCAGGGATCCTGCAGAATCATGTTCCCCTTTAGATCTTCCTTAAGAATTATTTGCCTGTCTTAAGATATCCTCACAGGTATTGTTTAAAGTTAAGTGGAATTGTTAACGTCATATTTTGCTCTAGTTTTGTGTATGTACCGTAATGTCTACACCTGACACTAGTTAGATATGGATATGCATGTATACTTATGGTTGCAAATATATATTATGAAGTAACTACTTTAAAAATGCCATTAAATAAAGTTCCTTGAACAGCTTATTACTGAGTTAAAAAAACAACCAAAAAAAACCCCCAAATCCAAATCAGCAGAAGAATAAACCCAAATAATATTCAAGACCCAAAATAAAGATCCAGAGATGTCAGAATTTGAAATCTTAACCTAAATATAAGCTTCTCTGAGACTATACAGTTGAGGACACTCAGAGAATGCCAACTAAAATTATTGCTATTTGTATAATACAATATTGAATACATTTACATTATAGATGATTACTCTTGTTACAGAATGCAAGTAATCATGTTAAGTTCAATAACATCCAGTAGCACAGTCCTGCATAAGGGAGAATTTTAATTTCCTTAGGAGGGTGAATCCATTGATTTTCCAGGTTTGCCTGCCACTATTAAGAAATCAAAATTTTATAAGACTCTCAGGATATCCTTTTTCTTACATTGATCTGCTCAGGAAGATGTGAAGCATTTTTAAACCCTTTTCTTTCCATATTCCCATTAGTGAATAAAAAATTAGCTTTATGCATTAAATTTACAGACATGAAGCAAAGAAATATAGCACATCTCATTTCAGAAGATGGGCCCTTCAGTTCAAAGCGTCTCCTTCCTGAGTGGACTCAACAAGTTTGCCAAGTAACGGAGCATTTGTGTTCAAAGGCTCTTCTTTTAGGAATACCATGTCTCTAAGGGTACTTGATGGCATTTGGTAGAAATATAATTTCAATGAGCAAAATTTCAGCAAAGTGATCTGGCAGAATCACATTGCAAAGGTTTTGCACATGAAACAGCCAGAAAATGTCACCAAAAGACAAAGCCAGAATATTGTCCATGTGTTCACATGTGCTGATGCATTAGAAAAAACTCCCTGCTACAGTATAAAATACCTATGAATGAAAAGCAATTCCCCTTTCCAGAAGCTGTGCTTGGGGAACTGAAAGCAATTAGAATATATTTTCGAATTTTATATTCTTTCTGGACAAAAAGATCCTATTTTTTCTCCACACAGGTTGTAATAGGATGCTGATATGAACAGCAGCACGTTAAAATTTTGTGTCATCTCCAGTCACCGATTAAATTCTCACCTGAAAGATGTTGGGTCAGCAGTAAATGGGGCCATTTTCAACCCTGTGAGAACCAATGTCAACCACACATTAAAAAAGAATGAGCAAAGAAACAGTTGCAAGGATCAGCTGAGGAAGCCTTACCAGAACTAAAGAAAGAATGGCTCATTTATAATGCATAAAGCCCCTTGGCCTTCATTAAAGGATAAGTATGCTGTCTTGGATACTATCTCATCTCACCCCAGCATCTGAAGCCCTCGGTTTTGGAAAATGTCCAGATGAAGGCCATAATGATATGTAAGAGTAAAAAGGAATCTGATAATGGCTTTGAGGTTGTAACTTGCTCAGCCCATGGCGTGTGTAAAGGGAATCCATCTGGAATATACAAGTACCTGTGAGAGAAGTGAGCACTAAAATGTCCCGAAAGTTACATCAGGTGCTGCCACCGCAAAGCCCATGGTGCGTGTGCGTGTGCAGTCAGCAGTGAAGGTGACTGAGGACGGAGGAATCTTCCCTGGTAAGGAAACTACATCAGAAAAAGAAATGGTCTTTAGGTGAGTCTCTGCTCAGGGGTGTGCAAGAGGGATGCACGTTAAAAAGCAATCGTTGGCTGCTACATGTGCCCCTGCAGAAGCATTCAGAGGTGAAAAACACTGGGGAACATCTCTTTGCCACTCAGCTTTGCTGCTTGACTGACTGGTCATTGCTAGGTAGAGGGTAGGGAAAAGACAAATAGAAAATGTAGAAGTTCACTGTTTTGAGACAAGTTTGCAAATCTTCATTCAGGAAAAGTCAAAGGAGGTCAAAACTGAGTCTTTCTAAGACCTAGGGAAGAATGTCATGATTCAGGGTCTTACCCGAAGCCAACCAAAGCCTGTGGGTTACGAACTGGATGTGCTGTTGTAAGGAACAAACAGCAGGTTACCACGGCCATTAGGGTGGCAAATACTTTGAATATCAGACTGGAAGTGATGTCTTAGCTCATCACTTCCCAACCCCTTCCTGTCGTAGTCAGTCATGAAATGTAATGTAATCCTACTTATAAGTGCATCAAAGGAGTGTTTACATTGCTTTGGTAACTTCACTGCTACTTATATCATGAAATCAGCTGAGCTGTGCTGAGAGGTGATGGAGGGGATGTTGAGCTGAATTAAAGACACTAGATCTAACTGTCAGACAGCTACAAACAAAGCTGTAGCTGAAGTAGAAGGTGTTGAATAGATTATTGAGGATACTTTTTCAGCTTCCAGTTGACTGTGCATGGACATTGCATTGAACACATAGGATTTTCTGGGAATTTACATACACCATTGTATACATTACAAAAGGGCATCAGGGAGGATAGGAGTTAAATTCATATATTGACAACATAAAACTAATGTGACTAGAAATATAATCATCTTTGAATTCAGAGGATGTTGTAAAAGAAGCTGTCAAGCTCCTAGAAAAATCAAGCATTAAAATCAATTGCTAAACTGCAGGCCTGGAGAGTAGTGAATTTTAAATTGAAATTTGTGGTGTAGTTGCAGCAGTAATAGATTGATGAGCCTTCAGTGGGAGGTGTGCTATTTTAAGTAGCTGTTATAAAACCACCTAGATGAAAATTAGGTGATTACAGAGACGGCGCTGATTTATGCCAAAGGAAAACCTTGTTTCCAACTATACGGATTCATTAAAGTGTCAGCAAATTAGTGGGTGAAGAAGCACTGGCAGATATAATTATTCAGATTTTTCTTAAAGTCCCTCAAAGAGGCTATTAAAGAAAACCAGGCACCTAGAAGGTGAAAGGTAATGCTCTGCTGTGCAGTGGAAATGGGCTGGGAGACAGCAAATACAAAGGATAAGGAGACAGCTTTCATCTAGAAATGAGGTTAATAGTGAAGTGTTTGCAATGTATCTCCTCGGACTGAGGCTGTTTATTAATAATCTGAGGTCAGGGCAAAGTAACAAAATTTGCAGATGATGCTAAGTGATTTAGATCAGTCAAGGATTAAGACATGCAGACAAGACAAAATTAAGCCATTGGGCAAGGTATTATGAGTTTGATCCCTGTTATGATTTCCTTTTTTTTTTTTTTTTTTTTT